>MU390355.1:0-101250 GCA_022578715.1 Nemania sp. FL0916 | reverse complement strand
ATTTTAAATTAATTAAAAAATAAAATTTCCGAATTAATATTAATTAAATTTATTACGTAATAAAAATTTATAATAAAAATTTAAATTAAAATTTTTAATTAAAAGTTTTAATTATAAAATTTACGCGGTAAAAATTTAAAAAATAAATAAAACTTTTTTTTATATTATTTACTAAGTTTTTTATTCCCGTTTTTTTTATATATATAAATAATTTTAATAATTTTATAAAATTAATAATTTAATTCGAATTATATATATAAATTAATTTATAAAAAATAAAAATTATATTTTCGTATAAAAACGATTTAAAATAAACCGTATTAATTTTATTATATATAATTAAAAAGTTAAATAAAAAATAAAAACTTATTAAATTATAAATAATTTATTTATTAATAATTTATAATATCGTAATTTTAAAAATTTTAATCGAATTAAAAATTATTAATTTATTTTATAATAATTTTAAAATTTAATTTATATAAATTAAAATTAATAAATTTTTAAAAAAATACGTTTTTAAAAATTATAATTCGTATATAATTTAAAAAATTAAAATAATAATTAATTTAATTTTATTAATTAATTAAAATTTCGTATAATTAATAAATAAATCAGGTTATAAATTAATTAAAAAAATATTATTTTAATACGGAAAATTAATTTAATTCGGAAATTTAAATTAATTAAATCCGGAGTCGCGATTAATTAAGTTTATATTTAAAATCGGTTTAATTTAAATTCGAAATCAGTTTCGAAAATAAAAAAAAATTTAATAATAATTAAAAACTATTATTTAATTTAAAACAAAATAATAAAAACATAATAAAGTTTTTTTTTAATAAATATTTATATTATATATTATAAATAAATTAAAGTTTATAATTTTTTTATTAAATTTAAATTTAAAAATATATTAATTATTTATATTTAAATTTAAATTTAAAAATATATTAATTATTTATATTTAAATTTAAAATTAATTAAAAATTCTGTTTTATTTATAATTTTAATTTTAATTTATAATTAAATTTAATTTATTAATAAATTTTTATAAAAAATATTAAAAAATATAAAATAATATAAAATAAATAATATTTATAAAAAATAATATTTATATTAAATTATTTAATAAATAGAAAATTTAATATAATAAATTTTTTATTTAAATAAATTTATTAATAATATAAATTAATTTAATAAAATTTACGAATTATTAAAAAATAATATTTCGTTTTCGAAATAAAAATAAAATATAAAAATAATTTTATATAATTTTATAATAAAATTATAAATAAAAATATTATTTTAATAAATATATTTATAAATATAAAATTTATAATAAATAAAATAATAAAAAAAATTTTAAATTAAAAAAAATTAAAACTTTATAAATTAAATAAATTAATTTATTTTTTATTATTTTATAAAAAATATAAAACTTTATTTTTTATTTTATTTAATTAATTTATTTATATAAAATATATATTTAATTTATAATTATAATTATTAAATTTTTTAATAATTTATAATAATAATTTAATTTTTTAACTTCGGTTTTTTTTAATTTAATAATTAATATTTTTTTTTTAAAACTCGTATTATAATTTAACAAATTATCTTATTATAACAATAAGAGACTTTATATTGCCGCTTATATTATTTAATATAGCTCCCGTGGAATCCGTGCCCAATTGGCCAATCACACACGGCCCGACCCAGCTCTTTCATAGTTTTCGCGTCCAGACAGACAAGATAACTATATTTACCAAAACCATCGAGAACAATACTGACTAGCACCCCGTCATCCTCTCCATCATCCTCTTTCTCGGATTTCAACACTCTTGGGCGCGGTATAAATATTGCCTCGCCTGGTGTATGTCCCGCAGGCCCGCGCCATGATACAGTTTGACGGGTCGATATATCTGTCTTCACTATCATGTCGTGCAGGGTGCTGTATCCGCAGTTAGCCAGGCTGTAGACGTAGCGGTATCTCCTCGTCGCATAATCCGGATTGATAGTTGGAAGTTCGCCGATATGCGGTGCCTTGATCTCAAACATTTTCTCACATGCTATCCGACAAGTCTCTTGTGACTTGTGAGCAGACACTCGCAACCTATGCCTTACGAGCCGTGGAAGACAACTCCGTACCCGTTGTTCGTCGCTAACGTAGGCATTTTCTCCACTCCTGGTATTCAACAAGACCTCCATCTCGAAAGCATGTACGATATCTGTTGAGGGATACTCGACAACATCACAAAACACATCAATATCCCCCGAAGCGTCATTGCGCTCTTCGAACGAATTGACGCTGTGAAAAAAGAAGCCCGCGGGGCTCTCAGAGATGGCCACAAGCCCGCGACCAGCTCGACGGCTTATGATGAACCATTGACATGTCTTGGACTGATCAAAAGGTAGTATAGCGTCGGCAACATTGCCCTTCCAAGGTACGGAAATTCCCATGTAGCCAAGATGTGAGGAGGGAACGCATAGTATCACGAATGATGGTGACAAGAAGAAGGAGTGGATGTAAGCTGGTTTCAGTCCCGGCCGGGATATCGTCGCCAGTATATCGGTTGATCCATCAACTGCGTTGGTGCGGAAAACTCGATATGTCGCACGAAGACCCTATTGAGTAAATAGCAATTAGGAATTACTGTTCATGGGAGTGGAGTTGATTCGGTTTCAAGAGCTTTCGAGAGGAAATTTGAGTAAATCCCCACCAGGGGCGGAAACTTTTATCAGATTACAGAATTATCCGCCTAGAAACACTCACCATATCGAGGTTAAAATTGAACATGTCTCCGGTGTCAGGGTCTCGTTGCGGGTGAGCTGAGCTGAGAGGGCCCTTGAGCAGCGGGTGGAGCGTATGCTGTCTGGACAGACTTATCGGCTCTAACGTCTCCGGACTAATCTCTTGGAGGAGATTGGCGTCAGTGGCCAGGTGAAGGGCTTGGTGGCCTCTTCGGCGCGATTGCTTCGATTCCGAATCTAATACAAGCCCAGGCAGATCGGCATTCACAGTGACACACACATTAGCCGATGTAAGTGTTAAATCCCGCTCCTCCCGCTGAAACACACTCATGATCTTGCCAAATATGCCGATACATGGATCTTGGCGTTGGCCGAAGCTCAGCCCCGGTACCCGACCGGTCTTTCGTATGGTATCGACGTAGGCCTTCGCCTGATGCCGAGAGCTGTACCGAACCCGTGTCGTCCCATTTCGTTCGCAGGGGTCGGTCAAGATCTCAAATTTGTGCGTATGGGCAAATCCATCAAACCAATGTGTGGTCTTGAAAGTTCCGTTTGGTGTATTCTCAACAGTGTATCCCCCGGGACCCGTACGATAGAGTGTTCCTGCTGCCCATGGCGGGAAGGATCCTATTACTTTCAAGTCGACGGGTCCGCGCACCTCTGTCAAACCCTCAAACTATAGATATCGTAAGCAGTGTTCTCAGTCGGCTGGTAGAACGAGGCGATGTACCCCTGCCTCATTGGGCCAGTCGTCGAAATTCGCATTTAGTCTGGTCTTTACCACACGTTCAAAGTCTTGTTCCTCTTGGGCCGGCGTAAGGAACTTGATGTGCCTAGAAGTATCTGCATCTGGATCCATGACGACTATTACATAGATGGACTGCTGACGGCCCACCGCGCGTGCACGACAGAGCAAGCTATAGTGATAGTGTCGATTGCAATCGAGGTAGTGAGATCAGTTGATGGAATGTATTTTCCGAATCAGTAGCTACGCAACTGACTGGGGACCACGGGCAACTGGCATGATGAAAACAAAAAGCGTGAAATTCGTGGACTGATGTCACGACACGACCAATGACCAAGCGAGCTGGAGGCTCTCTAACCTAGAGAGATTGTCTTCGTAGAGGCTGCCAGGTCAGGTATTGAAAACTTGGTGCGATCCGTGTGTGTGGTACCTAATCATCAAGCATCAGCATCATGCTGGGTGACAATTAAACAATAGGTATTCAGCGTGACCAAGTCCGTATGTACGTAGGCAAGCAGGAGAAAGGAAGTTTACGTTGCTAAGACGGGAAAACTGCAACTGGCGGCCGGGATGCCTTAGGTAACTAACATATGGTGGTAATCAATTATGTAACCTATCTGGTCCTCGAAGCTTGAATTCCGGGCCAGGCAGCTAAGGTTAGGTGGGCATGGGATATCCCGATCCGGCCAGAGACACACCAATCGAGGCAGCCCATTGGCCGCACTCTCGCTAAATTCCTACCGATGTTGCCGCCAAGTCATGGCGCGACTGCGATCTTGTATGCACCGAATCGCACTTGCAGCCCCGACGGGCGGCGCGGTCAAGAGAGCCAATTAGCGATGTAGCGAAGCGAAGCTGCCTTACAACTGCTATGTCCTCTAATCCAGGTAACACTGAATAATTACTGCCAGGCCGATCTCTGATCACTCCAGCCTGCAAACTCGCCTGTATATAGGCGTGCCTTTCTACGGCTAATACGGCCCGGCTAGACAGATTTCTGTCGTTCAATAGAGAGCCGGGGATTGGCAGGGACAACTGTCCGGTGGCGATGGGCTGGTCTGACGCTTTTTCTCGCGAGGGCACTGTACGGTAATCGTGGCCATTGCCGTCCATTTATTTACAAATAGTATATAGCGCTGTGTACGCAGCGTGTATATGGGTTTAGACTGGTAGAGGAGGAACCCGGCCTTTTACGGCATCGGGAGAGCAGTTGTGGAGACGAGTGATGTCTTGATATGCGATACGCCGGTGCCGATCTCAAAAATCCACTGGCGCTGGGACCTACCGTAGTCCGTTCTCGTTTCGGTCCCGGCGAATACGGTCCATTCCCATTGCCTCGCAGCTCAGAAACGTCGTCCCGTAGGCGTGGTTCTACCGGGGCTCTTGTAATGCAGACTTTAAGCAGAAGGCCGACGGCGGCAGTTTCCAGTCTTGTACGGAGTACTTTTGCATGTTATGGGCGACATTGTATATCCCTCTGTAGGTACTGTACTGTACAACGGGCCTGTTGCAACGGAGAGCGGCACGATCAACCCCTTCTTCCGCTCTTCCCTAACACCAAGCCGTACAATATCGCCATCTGGCCTTACTTTTGGCATCGAGCGGCTTATCTACTTGTACACTTGCTAGAAGCGTTGTATCTGATCGACTGTAATGATTGAATTGGTGGTGATGTAAATAATGTACAGTACATACTGTACAGTACGTGGGCCATATTTGGGGCTCAATACGGAATATCTCAAAGTAGTCGTGGGCTTGCCATTCCTCAACCACTTTGCGCCCCTTCACAACGGAGACGATGGCTGGTTGGACCGGTGAGCTTCTCCTCCTAGTTTTGTGCTTTTCTTTTGAGCACATAAATGAGGAACCCCAATGCCGCTACCGAGCTTCCTGCGACAGGGAGAGCGTAATTCCGGCGGAACTATGGAGTAGAAAAGAATACAAGGCTGGCAGTGTCTGACTAATTTTTGGGTCTCAGTGACTGCGCTCACATCGTGTAGAAGCGCCAGGCCCCAAACCGCAAGAAGTCTTTCCTACCTACTTCTACTCCGTAAGCGTGGCACTATAAATATGGGCAGTAATATGGGGTAGTACGGAGCATCACTCTCGGAGTCAGTACGTACTGAGATTGAAATATATTTGCCGCTTTTGGCCCGTTAGTAAACATCTGAAATTTCCCAGGTATTCCTGCTCTCTTCCGGGATAGGTACAATATTACATACGGTATGTACTTCGTACTACCCTGAGACCTCTAGGCGGGCTAGTCTGGGATCGTGCTAGGAACGACTTTACACGCTAACAAGGGCACCGAAAACCATGCTACCTGATATGTATGGTACTTGGCGTACGGAGTAAACAGCTGCCCTGTTGTTCCTGCAGCCCCTATCTTGCGTGTGGGTTTTGAAACTTCTTTTCCCCTTTGTGCGTAGTTGGCAGAGCTCCCGGCTTCCCTTTTGATCCGCCCAATGCGAGTTGTAGAGTTGTAAGCAAAATTGGGTTGTAAAATATGGTATTATTGTTCCGTAGGCTAGGCTTCTGGCTAGGCGATTCCTTGTGCTAAATTGAAATTGGTCTTCAGAGTACTTCGTATACCTAGTACGAAGGTATATTCGTATGAGGGAGCGGCCTGAGTGTACTTATGCGCCGTCCTTAATGACCCATAATTATTTACCGAATCCGAGGGTGTGTAATAGGTAGTATTTACATGGATAAGAACTGGGAATATTTATCACGGGCAGCGTATGAAGTACTTATTCCTATGATACGGTAGCCAGGTGCACGCGGGCACATGCGACTGCACCGTTCAAGCTGAGAAGAGGAAGAGGAAGCAAAAGGACGCGCAGGCGAAGACTGGCGGTGACTCGAAGACGCAAATGTCGATGCGGCTTCGGCGTATTTGGGAGGCGTAGGATTCCTATGTTACCACAACAGTGGATGCAACAGGGTCTCAGAAGTCCCCCTTGTTGAAGATGCAGCGCCTAGTGCAATCTGGCATAGCGATGCAGAGCGATGTAGCGGAGAGAAGTCTGTTTCTTTCCTTCGGTAGCTCTTTTAGTAGATTCGAGGCCAGATCTGGGATGGGAATCATTGGCAAGGGGCCCGAAGAAGGAATCAGACCCTCGTTTTTGCAGTGTGCATTAATACAGTATGTACGTACATTCCGAAGAAGCCCCCCCGCGAGTTTCATACAATCCTCCCCTCGACGGTTATCAAACACGTAGGGCCCAGGTAGAAACCTCAGTCCCCGGCATGCTACAATTCAGGGACGGGGCGTGGGCGTAAGAATCGCGAGGTAAAATTCACACCAGCGCAGAATTTAGTCGACGTCGGACGGGACGGGCCAAGCGACATGAAGCCGAAGGAGAACAGAACGGTCACACACGATAGCTACATTCACCATGTCCCGACCAAAGCTGCATGCCGGCGCGCCCTCTCCTAGTACAACATCGGTACCACCGTCAACGATCGCCACGACGCACTATCACAAACCTCTATCACAAACTCGTCAACGGGCACCCTCCGAATCCGGTGGGAACATGCTGCTCACAGCCCCATACACGAGTACCACGGCCGCTGTAGGAGGCAGGGACAACGACAACGGCAACGGCAACGATGGCGACGATCAACCCCGGGATAAGCATAGCAGCCACATCAATACTTACACCTATAACCGGAAACAAGAACATTCGAGAGACATACGCCAGATACTGGTAGACGATCAGGGCGGCGGCCCGAACGCCGGAGCCCTCATCCACGGCGGCTCCAAGACAGCAACCAACAACTACAACAACTTTCACTACCATCGAAAACGCCGACAGCAGCCAGCATCAACTTGGTTATCGCTAGAGGAACAGGTGGGCGAATATGATGACGAATATGACGGTATCAACGGTATCAATGATATCAACGACGACGTCGACGGCGATGAGGACGAGGAAGAGGGCGAGGGCGAGGACGAAGAAGAGGACGCGAGAGGAGGCGAGGAAGGGGAGGATTTGGATACAGGCGCGGGCGTGGACGTAGACTGGGACGAGGACGAGGACGAGGACGAGGACGAGGACGAGAATGAGGATGAGGATGGCTATACGTATGATGACCGGACGCGGTCAGACGCCGTTCACAGGTCTGTGCCGACTAGTCAATTGGCCAAAGTCGCCGTTCTCTCTATCGGCCGTGGAACAGGTGCTTACAGCAGGATCTCCCATACCCACTTGCAGCCAGCACAGACCTATGGCCGCCTGCAGCAGCATTTGGTTTCTTCGGGTTCTAGCCGCGGTCACGGTCACGGTCACGGTCACGGTCACATTCCACTACAACCGCAGACCCAATACCAGTACCAGTCACAGAGGCAGCAAGAACAGCAGCAGCCAGGACAGCCGCTTCCTCGTGCGGGCTCTTCGTTGACCTTTTACACTACTGCAGACTGGGAGCGACCTGCACCAGCTGCTCCCCTGCAGCCACGGCCCCCACCGTCATCACCCCCACGAACCTCGAGGAGGACGTCGAGGGTGTTGCCGCCGACAGCACCTCCTCGGGTATCCTCTCTGCTGCCCCCGCCCCGCAGCACCACTGCAGTGGCCACCATTACCAAGCTTGGGCTACCCCTGCCAGCCAACACGGCGACAACAGCCCCTATCGTATCTGCCACCACGGCAGATTCCAGCGCTAGGACGGGCGCTGCTACCGCCACCGCCTCTGCACTCTCTGCTCCCGCCTCATCCACCAGAACCAGAACCACAACCACAGCCAGAACCGCAAATAGAGCCACGACCTCCACCATCGCAGCACCGGCGCCGCCGACGTCCCATGCCACTACCCAGCGAGCACCGACGCATGCGCCATTCGCAGCTGGCTTCGCCAACTCCCTGCAATTGAATTACACGACGGCTGCGGCTGATCGCGAGGCGGTCTCGGCGGCCGGCACTGGCACTGGCACTGGCACTAGCACGAACACAGGCACGGGTACAAGCATAGGCATAGACGTGGGTGCTATTGCTGGCGGCTCTGGTTCAGGTTCAGGTCCAGGTCCAGGTTCGGGTTCAGTCCCTGGTCTTGATTCTAGCCCTGACGCCGGTCCTCGACCACGAGAACAACCACGTCCACGACCACGGTCGCATTCGCGTGTCGACGGCCTCGACGGCGCTGGTGATAGCCTACGAAACCTCAACAGGTGGTCGTCTTCGACCGCGTCGAGCCGCCTCTCGGCCTGCGACTATCACCACTACCAACAGCAGCAGGCCCGCCAGCTCAAGCCCGCCGCCGCGCTCGCCCGTCGCATGAGCCTCGACTCGATCGGACTCGCAGCGCAGCTCTCGCCGCCCTCGCAGCCCGTCCCAGAGCCTGCCCCTCCGAGTTACTCGTCGCCGCGCAAGTTGAGCAAGCGACGGCCTTCGCAAGAGACAGGCGCTCAGAAGACAGGCGTCCAGACAGGCACAGGCACAGGCACAGGCACCCGCGCCGGCTCTGCGTCTGCTCCTCCGCCGAATCTGCCTCCCATCGTCACGCTGCCGCCGCTCGATACCGACCCCGAGAGCGGCTTTGGTCTTCGTTCGCCGCACGCTATGAGTCGTGCCAGCCCCGGTCTCAATACCCCGAACTCGGTCTTTGCCGCGCAGCATGGCAATGCAGAGCCCCATGACTACTTCTGGAGCGACCTGTCCAATCCGGCCGGCACGGTCTCGCCTGCCACGCGAGCCAGTCCTGCCCTTCTCCCGCCCGCCTCGGTCACGCGCGACCACCATGGCGTGCCCGAGAGGAGAGGCCAACCCAGGAGCCGTTCCGCCGCCAAGGGCACCGGCGGCGATCTTCTAAAACCCAAGGACCGCAGCGGCAGCAGCAGCAGCAGCAAGCCGTCGCAGAAAGCCATGCTTTCCAAGGCCCTCGCCAAGGCCAACACCGCTGTCCAGCTTGATAAAGCCCAGAACCATGGTGCTGCGCGAGAAGCGTACCTGGAGGCCTGCGAGTTGCTGCAACAAGTCTTGGCTAGGACGAACGGCGACGACGATAGAAAGAAGCTCGAGGCTATCGTAAGTTATCGCGCGCACACGTCATGTGCCGGCAGACAGGCATCAGACAGACATGCGCCGAGGACCCAGTGCTAACCCAGAACCACACAGCGACGTACGTATACGAGCCGTATAGAGGAACTCGAGGGCCTGGTCCCCATCAACCCGCACGGAGACAAAGCATTGCCAGCGAGGCCGGACAGTTTCCACTATCACCACGGAACCCAGGCAGAGGCGGCGCGAGCCTACTATCACCCGGAAGCACCAACAGCTACGAGGTCACATGGGCCGCACAGCGATGAATTGCCACACTCACAGGCTGGGTCCCGAGCCGCATCCCGGCCGCCTGCATTCACGACGCACGACGATTTCTCGGTAGCCCGAGATATCAGCCATAGCCCGCCCCAGCCCTCCTTCTCCGCATCTCCCGTGCGCCGCAACTTCGAGGGAGGTGCTTTGACGGTTCCCCGTCATCCCAACGACGTCTTTCTACCAGCCCCATTGTCACCACGTAGGCCTTTCTCCCCCGCGAAGGCGCCGAGCCCTGAGCCCATCGTGCGCCAGGACTTCTCGCTAGCTTCGGAGCGGGAGCAGCCCATCATGGCACACCAGTATCAGCCACACAGGCGAAACCCAAGTCACGAATCAGCTTCCTGGTTGGATCCTATCGATGAGTCTGGGGGCTCCGCCAATTCTTCCGTGCACTCACGATCCTCCTCGAGGATCATGAGGAAACACATCCGCCAGCCGAGCGGCGATACTGAGGCCGAGTTCGACGCTGCCTTGGATGCTGCTGTCGAAGCTGCCTATGACGATGGGTACGAGCCTATGGAACCGCCGGCCACGACGTACGAAGAAGACGACGACGACAAGATTGCGGCCTCCATGCGCAGAGTGGAGCTCGCCAAAGAGTTGGTGCGTCGGACGGAGCGAGAAGCTGCTCTGGAGCTAGCTCGTGAGCGCGAGAGGCAGCGGCAAATGTCACTCGGCCAGCAGTCGCAGACATACGGTGGCGGCTTCTTCGACGCCAACGATTCAGACGAAGACGAGGAGCGTATGCTCGAAGAGATGGCTAAGGGATATGTCATGGAGGATTTTACTCTGGAACAGCCCTCCAGGTACCAATCCAGCGTGCCTCGAGAGTCTGATTCGAGCGGCCTGACGTCGCGGACTTGGCATAGTTCGACGGGCTCCAATCCCCCAACAGGGGTCACAACACTCTCGCCATTGAATGAGACGGCATTGTCGGGCAATCTCCACAAGGCGTCTTCGCCACCGATGCCCCCACCTACGCAGTCCTTACCTCGGCCGCCCGTCCATCGGCCATCCTCGAGTGCCGGCGTGCGCAACCGGCGCCTTTCGGGACAGGCGGCGAAGCAGCTCAAGATCGAGACGTCGAGGCTTGGGTCACCACCCACCAAGCCGCCGCGCTCTGTCGCTCCCTCCTCCGCGGTACAGCCCCAATCGACTAGTAGCTACATCGCTCAGCAGCGACAGGCGTTGTCCGCGGTCTCAACCCGTGCTGTGCCTTTCTCTGCACGCGCGCCGTCGTCGCCGGTCAGGGGCATTAGTCCTGCTGATCCCGTCGGCCCCGCGAGCCCGCCAGTAGGGCAAGAGGACGATGCGCGAACCGACTCACCGTCGTCCGCTCGACCTGGAATACGTTCTAATTATTCCTCGACAAGTTTGAAGTCGAAATCTCGACAGATATCGCTATCACACCATGACGACGCTGATCCGCTGCCTATGACCCCCCTGAGCCAGCAGGTTTCGAACTCGTCTGTCTCCCGGCTGCCGGCACACCCTGTGCCGCCAACCCCTATCACAACGGCGCTCGCAGATAAGATGGTTAGCAACGTTGGTGGGCTGCATCTCTTTGACTCCGATTTCCATTCGCCAGCGGCACGGTCCCCCCTTTCGCCTCACTATGACCAACAGCAAAACCCGGAGATACCTTTGCCGCTGGAACCCTGTCCATCCGAACCCATGTTCCGGCCCTTCTGGCTGATGCGCGCGCTCTACCAGACACTAGCTCACCCACGAGGTGGCTATCTAAGCAATAGGCTGTTTGTGCCCCATGACGCTTGGAAAGTGAAAGGTGTCAAGCTACGTAATATCGAGGACAAGACATCGCAGTGTGATCTGCTCACCGCTGCTCTTCTGAAACTCGCGCGAGTCGATAGTACCGATGCGGATGCCGTGCTAGATGAGATGCAGAGCTTCGAAAACATTTTGGAAACGGTCCAAGCTACCCTCTCCCGGAGGCTCGGCGCGGAAGTTGGTACCCAAGGGGTGGCGGCCTTGAAAGACGAAAAGGAGGCTGAAACCCCGTCCGTGCCAAGAAATAATAGTATCAGTGGAAAGGGCGGTGCCTTCAGTTGGCGCCGGCTTAGGAGTAAAGGATCTGCCGTCAACCTCGCCAGCACATATGGCGCCAAGACGAACGGCACTGGAGGCGCAACGAGCGCAGTTCCCGGCATTCCGGAGGGAGAGGTAACGAGCCCTGGTGGCTTCGTTTCAAGTTTGCCGATGGTCGCCCATCCGAGTAGTAGGCCTGCTAAGAGGGATGTATCATCGGTCAAGTTTGATGGGCCCAACGCAAACTATATGGCATCCTTGGCGCGATTGTTTGATGCTGCGCAGGCAGTCGGTATGTCTTGCTTTTCCTTAGGCCGCGATAGGACAGTAACGGGTAGACTAACAATAGGACAGATCAAATCGCACGCCAAGTTGATGATCCCGGGCTACGCCATGCCGACAAAACCCAAGTAGGACTCGAATTATGTACTAGGCATGCCGCCGAATTCTTCGGGTTCTATATCTGTCGTTTTGTGCTGGCCGACCTGGGGATGCTACTCGATAAGTTTGTCAAAAGGGGCACCGAATGGGTCCTCACCTGAATGCTCTCTGCCCGAACCTTCCCGGGCACGAATCCACATGCCACGGATCATGAATGCATATTCACCAAATATAGGTATCGGATACGAATCGTTTCTTGCACTTCTTTCATCGATCGAATAACGAGCGAATTATTTAACCACTACATAAATCAAAGGAGTATTTGAAGCCACACTTGGTTCTTCTATTTTATGTTACCTGCATGAAGCGGTCGATATCAGAGCTACGCGATTTTTCAACATGATACCATGGTTTAATGAGTTAAAATACGGGTTCAATATGTGGTGTACCTAGTCGGAGACAAAGAGGGGCGACGACTTAGCAGCCTACTAAGCCGAGTTGTAATCAAGGAGTCTAGTTGTATATAGTTGCATCTATCCATCATATTCGTCAAGGGTTGGGACAGATATGACTGATACAGCAAAAGCTACTCCTATTTAGTATCAAGTAGGACGACTATCATATTGAGTGACTCCTTCATTACATTGAGTGTTGCCCCTCTCATCAACAGTATCATATAGGATATTGCAAATTAGATAGACTGCTGCTGGGTTGTGACGGCACATCACAGCAACGTTCAGCCACTGCTTCCATCACAAGCTTGCGCCGCAGTTCCCTTCCTCAGACTGACCCGCGGAGCCTGGGAGCCAACTCGAGCCATCAGGCTGTTGCCACTTCCAGAGCCGTCCGCACGAACTGCTCAGGATCGTGGCCGAAGCGGCCTAAGAACAGGCCATCGACGCCCTCTTTCAGCTTCTTGAATAGACCCGGTCCCGCACTCCCACCGTACAGGATGCGCGTCGAGCCCACGGGACGACGACGCACGCACTCGAAGTCTCTGATAGCTCGCGCAATGGCCAGGACGTACGAGGCGCTCGCGGGCGCTGCGGCCCCGATCGCCCAGACGGGCTCATAAGCCAGGACGACGTGCGCCGAATCCGGAACCGCGTTGAGCACGGCCTCGACTTGGACATGGATCTCGGGCAGGGCCGCCTGTGCATCCAGATTTTCTCGTTCTTGCCCCCCTTCCCGTGCCATCGGCGAAGAGTCGGCCAATGAGGGAGCAGGGACGGCGGGCGGCTTCGTACGCTCGCCCACGCACACGAGGGGAATCATACCGTTCTGAACCGCACTAGCGGCCTTCTTGGCCGTGGTCGCGTCCGTCTCGCCGAAGAGCCGGCGGCGCTCTGCGTGTCCGATTTCCAAAATGCGGCAGCCGACTTCGGCGAGGACCGCGGGGGATACCTCTCCCGTAAAAGCGCCGGCGTCTTCGTAGAACGCGCCCTGGGCGCCCGGGAGAATGGGCACGGCGTTGGCGTTATTACCGTGGCCGAGTTGCGAAATGACGGATGTCAGTGCGATATGATCCGGGAGCACGAATATATCTATATCCTGTAGGGGGGTGCGGATCTCCGGTGGTAGTTCCGAGAGGAGCCGTAGTAGTGTTGAGATATAAGTGGTTGTTCTCGCAAAGGAAAAGTACATCTTTGTGGAGATGCCGACGAGGCGGCGGCAGGACGGAGGTGGAGAGGACATGGTACAGCGCCCCCTGCTTAAGATTTATGTAAGTTGGAGCTGGTTTGGAGGTATCAAAGAAGGAGGATGTAATGGGGCTACAAGAAGAGGGGAGGCGGTGGATTTGTTGCTTGGATGTGAAGCAGAAGAGAGCGAGTGAGAGGCTCGTGTGCTGTATTAGAGCCAAAGACACCGAATCCACCAATACCTACCTAGGTAGCTATATATACAGTCAGGCAATTCCTCCTTGAAATAAAAGCCTAGTGGCTGCAGCGGTACCGTGTTCCTGGGTTTTCTCCAAGAAAAAAAAAGGAGGCGCCCGAGGTAGAAACAGGCTCCCCTCTCGGAAGGTTCGTTATGTATTTGTTAGACGCATCTTTTCTCTACTTCTGCCTGCAGACACAAGTGGGCCATGGACCCGGGATTTTCTTTCGTGTCAATTCTCTACGCAGCTTAGGCGTTGCAGCCCTTGAACATCATCCATGTGATCGCTTACAGTAAGTCCAGATCGATCAGTATCTAAGATACCTAAATTAGATGCCACTACTGGCCATCAGACCAGCTCGGAGCGTTGGCTGCAGTTTTCGGTTTCTCAGACCACTGCGTCTCGGCTGCCTTTTGTGTTCTTCTCTTGGGGCTCTTCTTCTTCACCACTGGTCACAGGTTCTTTTCCAAATCATTAATCACCTCGACTTTTGCCGCGCTCGCACTTGAGGTATCGAATACATAACCAAGCCACTCCTTCGCCAACCGGCGGGCTAACTCGAGTCCAATTACACGCTCACCCATGCATAAAACCTGTGCATTGTTGCTCAGTACGGCGCGCTCGACGGAGAAGCTGTCATGCGCGGTGACGGCGCGAACGCCCTTGATCTTGTTGGCGGTGATGGCGACACCGAGGCCAGTACCGCATATGAGAAGGGCACGATCGACCATGCCGTCCGCTACGAGCTGAGCAGCCGCTGCGGCGCGATGCGGATAGGCCGTCTTGTCGTCGGCTGTGTAGCTCCCGACGTCTGTCACGGATTCCACACGCGGGTCGTTTTCGAAATCGGCCTTGATCCTATTTTTATAGTTGACGCCGGCGTCCTAGAGGGCGAAGAATCAGTCAGCACACGTGATTTTCCCCCATTTCGCCGCGAGTAGAGGACTCGCACGGAGAGGCCAAGAGGTTGATGCGGTGAATCACGTACATCTGCAGCCATGGCGATTTTCCACTTTGAGCCTGCCATTTTGTCCCTGCGATGAGGATATGGGTAGATAAGAGCGCAGAAGATACAAGTGCTGCGGATTAGACTGGTGATACACTTAGCTGGCCAGCACGGTAAATTAGCCACATATAATCTTGAGTTATATGTCGGTGAACGTGGCAACGCGCGATCAGGAGAGCAATACTAATAGCCTCTTTTGTCACTTGCGCAAGCGGCATTTGTGTGATGCCAAGCTGTACTGTACCAGCTAGCATGGAGGGACTATGACCCCCCCGCCTGGGAAGATCTATGCATAGGTACGCCGAGAGAATGGCACTGCCCCCTTTTAGGAACACGACATCCGACTCTACTGTTGGCGGTACTACCGGTACTCGACGGCAAGCTTGTGACGGGAGGGGGCGAAATACGAAGTTGCCTAACCTGAGGTATTACCTACCAGATGGCCTGGCGTCGTCTACCTGGGCATTGATCGGACGGCCGGACTTCCAAAAGAGGGAATCCGCTGGGTAAAATGTCAACCGCGAGCCATTTTACCCCTCGATCGAAGTTATTGTCCTCAAATCCTTTGTTATCTGAGCCACTTCTCCGGAGTGGACTGGAATCTGGAGACCCCAGCATCTCGCACGACTAGCTGTTCCCCAACCAGTGGTTCCCATGCCGGTGACCTATAGTCGGGACTAGCCCACGGCATGCGTCCTCATTCAGGCACAGTATACATAATTCTCTTCTCTCCCCCGCGCACGCGTATCTCGTCGCGAATCGATGCTAGCGGAACCTGCCGTACTCGAGTGGTCTAGAAGAGTCCTTGTCATCCGTAACCCGCACGAGAAATGCGCAAACGGCCAGGTCGGTTTACCTTTCACGATCGAAGTTCTCTTGGTGTCACGGCGCCCTCGATAGCTCGTCCGAGTCTAGGAGCATCATGTAGATTGCACTACTATCCATGCGTGGATAGAACGTCCCTCCCTATGGGCTTACCCGTTGGTGTACTGCCGTCCTTGCTTTTCCTCCGCACGTAGACCTCGGTCAACTCCTCACTTAATACTTAATAATTGCCTACCTGCCGGCTTGGGTTGCAACGCGGCATACTCACCTTATTCACACCTCACTGCGCAGGCTGCTCCTCTCGCTTATGCCGGTATTATAACTGCTGCGGTGGTGAGTCGAGCTTGACTACAGAGCTGTTACCTCGTCGCTCTGACACGCCCCGCCTCTTCTCTTCTCATTCGACCGTCACCGTTCTGCCTCGTATAAATTATAATTGAGTAGCTATGTCGAGACGTCACCTCTACAACACCCTGGACGGCCTCGTCAATAAGGGACTCCGGGGTCTGATTGCCTACAATCCTGCTCTTGCTCTCGACGAACAGAACAGGGTGGTGTATAATACGGCGTACGATCGTTCGGCCGTCTCCATCATTAGCGGTGGGGGCTCAGGTCACGAACCTGCTTGGTCGGGCTATGTGGGCACCAACATGCTGGCGGCCTCCGTTGCCGGGGACATCTTCGCCTCGCCGAGCACGAAGCAGATCCTCGCCGGCATCGAGGCCGTTCCATCCGACGAGGGCACTATCCTCGTGGTCACCAATTACACGGGCGATTGTTTACATTTTGGTCTGGCTGCCGAGAAAGCCAATGCCAAAGGTCACAGATGTAGAATGATCATCTGCGGCGACGATGTTTCTGTAGGTAAGAACGGCAGCCTGGTAGGTCGTCGCGGCCTTGCAGGACAGATCGGTGTCCTCAAAGTCATGGGCGGTGCCTCAGGCGCAGGCGGATCTCTCGACCAGGTCTACGATCTGGGCGTGGCTGTTTCCCAGCAGATGGTCTCTATTGCGGTCACCCTGGATCACTGCCACGTGCCCGGCCGGACAGAGCACGCGCAGTCGGGAGTGGACGAGCTGGAGATCGGTACCGGGCCTCACAACGAACCTGGCTACAAAAAGTTGTCGCCCGTGCCCTCGGCGGAGGAGTTGGTCGGCACCATCTTAACCTACCTCATGGACGAGTCCGATCCGCTCCGTGGCTACGTGCACTTCCAGGAAGGCAACGAGACGATCCTGCTGGTGAGCAATTTCGGCGGAATGTCTTATCTTGAGATGGGGGCGCTTGTGAACGAGCTCCTGGAGCAGCTCGACACCAAGTGGAAGATCTGCCCCGTGCGCGTGGTGTCAGGTTTCCTGGAGACATCGCTCAACGCGCCGGCTTTCTCTGTGTCTGTCGCCAATGTCACCACGGCCGCCGAGAGCTGCTCGTACTCGGCCGACGAAATCAAGGCGTTCTTCGATGTTCGCACGGATACGCACTGGGAGTCCATGGCAGGGTCCCAGGCAACGCGACGTCCGCGGAGGGAGCAGTTCGTGCGGGCCCCGAGCTCCCCACGCCATGCCATCGATAGTACCACGGACCTCAAGGTCGACCCGGCGCGGCTGGACCGCATGCTCCGCACGGCCTGCGGGAAGCTCGTCGAGGCCGAGCCAGACCTGACGAAATGGGACACGGTCATGGGCGACGGCGACTGCGGCGAGACGCTGAAGTCGGGGGCGCTCTGCCTGCTGGAGGCTCTAGACGCCAACGTCGCCGGCAGTGGCTCTGTCGGGGCGGTTTTGCAGGAGCTGGAGGAGATTTTGGAAGGCAAGATGGGAGGCACACTGGGCGGAATCCTGGGCATCTTCTTCGTCGCTCTGCGGACGGCTCTGGTAGATAATTTTGCCCTCGTGAAAGACGGGGGCGACGTGACCAAGCTGTGGGCCGTGGCGGTACACACAGCCATCGAAAATCTGTCGCGGTATACGCCGGCGAAAGTGGGCGACCGCACAGTCATGGACACGCTGATCCCGTTCGCCGCCGGCTTGTCCGCAAACGGAAGTTTTGACGAGGCCGTCGACGCCGCTGTGGCTGGGGCCGAGCACACAAGGAAGCTCAAGCCAAGGCTGGGGCGAGCTACGTATGTTGGCGCTGGCCAGGAGACCGATCAGGATCTTCCCCCTGATCCCGGCGCCTGGGGCGCTATGGTCGTCATCAAGGGCCTGCAGACAGGATTGTGATAGATAGGAGGTGGTAGGTATGCTTGGAATTTGCCTAGGTACTTACTAACACCTGTGTGCAGGATGATGCTCATCCTGAACTGATCATATTACAACCCCGGAGTTCCATTTGTATTTTGGTTGATTTCAGGGACTGCATAACGATTACATCACATCTGAAGTTGGATCGGATCGAACGGAACGTTTGGGATGAGGAACGTGACCTTTGAGTTTCATGCGGGTTTGTGTTGTATATTGTTTGATCTGCCCACCTACCTGGATTGATGAGAGAAGGAAAGAAAGAGACACGGTGAGAACAGGAGAAAGTGCGAAACAGGGGGAAGTGCGAAGGGGAGAAAGAACGGCTGTTTGCGCCTGGCATGCTTTCTCTATCGCTGCTACTACTACTACTACTAGTACATGGAGAATTAGGTACATAATGTATGGATAAATCGTAATCAAATACTACTACTACTACATGATCCCTATCATTACCATTACTACTAGTAGTACGACTATTAGTAGTAGTACTATTGCACCGATGCCTTGCCCGCACTTCCCAATTCATGCATGTATTGCTCGATGGCCTTCTGCATGGCATCGGTACCAGCTTCGATGACGCTGGTCAGGGGCTTCCCCTGCATATCCCGTTGCACGGCGGCGTAATGCTTGTTCATGCCCTTGTTGATGTTGATCTTGGACACGCCGGCACGGATGCATCGCTGGAAGATATCCTGGTCGAAGGGATCGGCGCCATGCAGCACGAGCCGCACGCGATCGCCAACGGCCCTGTTGATGGACTCGAGACGGTCGTACTCGAGCTGGATGCCGCGGGGGCCGTACTCGCCGTGCACGTTGCCGAAGGCCGGCGCCAGCATCTCGATGCCGGTGGCGACGAACTCCTCGGCCTGCTCGGGCGTTGTCAGCACGGCCTCGAGGTCGGCCGTCTCGGCGACGCCGTCCTCGCCGCCCTCGATGCGGCCCGGCTCGGCCTCGGCCGCGATACCGCGCTCGTGACAGTACGCGACCAGCTCGCGGGTCAGCGCCAGGTTCTCCTCCTTCTCGTAGTGGCTCATATCACACATGATGCTATCGAAGCCGTCGTCTATGTCGGCGGCGCGGCGCACGAGCTCGGGCGTCTGCGCGTGGTCGAGATGCAGCGACACGGGCACCCGCGCCGAGTGGGCAGCCGTGGCCGCGGCCCGTACGAGCGCCTCGCCGGCGTACTCGATGGCCCAGGGGAAGAGCAGCACCATGGCGGGCGAGTTGGCGGCTTCGGCCGCCCGAACCGTCGCCACAATGGATTCCATGTTATAGCAGCACATGCCCGGCACGCCGTACCCGCCATCGCGGGCCGCGTTGAGGATCGCCATCGACCTGTTCTCCTGGAGCCGTGGCCGAGGCATTCTGTCTTCCCGGTCTCGGACGTTGTTTGGTTTTGCGTGGCCGTATACTACAGAGGGGCTAGAGTTCGACCTTATTAGAAGGCGATGATCCTGAACTCGTGGAACTGTCGATAAGATTGATCAACTGAAGCAGGAAGCGTCTTCCAACATTTTTCATCCGAGTGCACGGCTCCGCACGGGCAACATAGGCATTGTACCTTTCGTAATTTTGTATAAGAACTCCATCAAATCACATCTGACCCCCCCTTCACCCCTCCATCCGGGCGTTTCCCCAAAGCCGCGCCGCTCCACTACCGTGGGGTAAATGCACCCACCTATTTGTACAGAGTAGGGGAACAGCATTTCTGGGTTGCCTAATTTGGATAGCTAAGGACCCGGCCTTTGTCAAGGAGAAACCGGCGAAATTAACTCCTTGGGGAAGATGAAGAACTTTTACCTGGAGGCCAGCCAACACGAGAGGGGCTTCAGAAGACCAAATTGGAGGCAAGCGGGGGAATACTCGCCTACCTGCTGCTGATAACACTTAATGCCGTACTCACCACAGGTAGGCCAGGTAAGAAACTATGTAAGTCAGCCAGGCCGGACGAGCTTGAGCAAGCTAAACCCCCCACACAGCAGCACATGAGTTGGCCGAGGCTCGAATGTGGCCCGATGTTGTAACGTGGGCGCATTTTTCGATTTAGGTTAACCTTAGGTTGGTAGTAGTCCTACAAAGTAGGCATTACCGTCGGATGATATTCTTGGCCGTGCCCTGGGTCGATCACCGTAATAGGCGAGACTTCTTTCCCGGTAATTATATCCTATTGGTGCGGAACGACCAAGCCACCACGGATGTGTGTTCGGCTCTCATCGAGCTTCGGATAGGAGAATGGGACTTGAGTCTCTATTCAGGCTGTATGCCAGCTAAGGTTAGACCATTTATGACGTTAGATCGGCACGGAATCGGCGTGCTTTCGTGTACATACAGCAGACTCCGTCTAAGTGCAGCCGCGCCTCGAGGGTCTGTAGATTGGAGGCTAACTTACTGTACAGTGGTGTCTGTCGCAGAGACTCAGAGACTCGAAGCCTTTGGCTACTCGCAGGATCGGCCGATTAAGTGTTCATCCCTTTGATCCTGCTGCTACACTAGACGACACAAAGCCATCTAGCTCCACCCCAAATTAGGAGACTATCGCCTTTGTCTCCCCTCAGAAAGACGCATACGCATTCTAGCCAGGCAGCGCATAGCCAACTGTCCCTCCTCTAGAGCAACGATGGCCTCGCCGGCCAAGCCTAAGATCGCCTTCATCGGCCTGGGCGCGATGGGCTTCGGCATGGCCACGCACCTCATAAAAGAAGGGTACGCCGTGACGGGGTTTGACGTGTGGCCACCGACGCTGGAGCGGTTCCGCGCCGCGGGAGGCAGCATCGCTTCCACACCAGCCGAGGCAGTACGCGGCCACGATTATGTCGTGTGCATGGTGGCCACGGCGGCACAGGCCGAGGCGGTGTTGTTCGAAGGCGAGAATCCGGCCCTGAGCGCGCTGTCCAAGGGCGTCTCCTTACTTCTCTGCTCTACCGTGCCCTGCGTGTACGTCCAGAGCCTAGAAGCACGGCTGGAAGCAGAGGGTCGCGGCGACGTGCTTCTCGTCGATTGCCCCGTGTCCGGCGGTGCAGGGCGCGCCGCCGGCGGCACCTTGTCCATCATGGCCGGCGCGTCGGACGCAGCGCTGGAAAAGGGACGCCCTCTCCTGCGTGAGCTCTCGGATGTTTCCAAGCTGTACATCGTCAGCGGCGGCATCGGCGCGGGTAGCAACATGAAAATGGTGCATCAGGTGCTGGCGGCCGTGAAGATCCTGGCTGCGAGCGAAGGCATCGCGCTGGCACAGCGACTGGGCCTCGATCTGGCACATACGTATGAAAGCATCCGAAACTCGGACGCGTCGGCCTGGATGTTCGGACACCGCGTCCCCAGAATGATGTCACAGTTCAAGCCCATCGCCAGCGCCATCACCATCATCACGAAAGATGCAGGCATAATCACCTCCGAAGCCTTGAGGCTTGGTTTTCCCACGCCTATGGCCGGAACTGCCGAGCAGGTGTATCTCTCCAGCCTCCTCAGGGGCTACGGCGCCGACGACGACAGCAGCTTGATAAGGCTCTACAACGAAGGTGTAGACAGTCTAGCCTCCCCGCCAGCCGAAGCCGTGGAAGACAAGGAAAAGAAGCTCGCGCTGGTGCGCGGACTGCTCCGGGGTGTCTACCTCTGTGGGACAGCAGAATCGCTGGCCTTTGCAAGGCGGTGTGGGCTTGACCTAGATCAGGTCCATGACCTCTGTACCAACGCAGCCGGCGGCTCGAGCATGTTCGAAGCCGTTGGCCCGGAACTCATAGATCTGTTCCGTGGGAAGCAGACGGTCTCGGCCGGCGGCGGCGGCGGCGAGAGCCTCCAAGATGTGGCGAGACAGCTACAAGAGGCTGTCACAGAGGCGCAACGCCTCAAGATGCCATTGTACTTGGGTACTGCGGCGAGTAATCTAATACGGCTCGCCCTACAGGATGGGGAAACTCCATCCCAGCCCTTACCGAGAGCAGCGATTGCCAGGGTTTGGGCTGCGTAGATGGGCAGAACTGATGAGATCATATGCTGCTCAGTAGCAAAGCACTACATAGCACATTGATAGATGCATATCTATGTTGACAAGTAGTTCATCGATATGAAGTTAGCTTCAAACAGGCTACGCCCCTCGTGCTTGTATTACATCTTATTTCATGCATCTTGAACTTGTTATACATGTATCATACTCCGTATCGAACCTGCGATATGGTTAGGCGGTTTTCGCAGACACACAGAATTTCCGCCGGGACACTAAACGGAGACCGTTATCACGGCGTGATTTGCCACTGCTCGATTCATGATTTGGGCGAGATAACCGAGCACCTCTCCCCCCGTATGCATGTTTTAGTAGCCGCTCTGCTCCCGCCGATGGTCTTCTACGGCAGCGTCGCCGGCTTCTTGTATGGCTTGTTCGTCGCCCCTCAACTTTGCGAAATACTGCTTGATGTCCTCTGCACCGATAGCTTTTCCACTCTCAGCAAACTGTTGGAAGAAGGGCTTCAGCTTTTCCTTGAGATTGTTGTAAGCCATGACGCCTTCTATCGCGCGAACCCGGTCGACGTTCTTCAAGGCGGATTCGCCGCGCTCATATAGGGAACCACTGCCATGGGTGGATCCGTTGTCTGAGGCGTCTGAAAGCGTCGGCTCGTAATCATCCTCTTGCTCGAGCAGTTGCGGGTGAGGCTTGAGATGAGGGAAGCAGGAAGGGCAGTGGCACATGTGATCGCGGAAATCCGCCTTGAGGAAAAGGGAAAATACACCATCTGGCGCAGGCGGAAATGATAGCAACTTGCAATCCGAAGCCTCAAGCTCGGTCGCGTCTCGGGCATGTTCATCCTTCATTTTCATTGGAGTATTGGTCAAAACAGTAGAATCTGACACACCACCCTCAAATTCCGCGTCTGGGTCTCCTTTGATACGCTTGCTCCGTCCGCCATCAGCATTGCTGAGACCCTCTTCTTGTTCTTCCTCCACCATTTTCCTCTTTCTAGCAGTGAGTGGTTCTCCTGCGTCGTCGTGCGGCTTGCGTAAGAAGATGGCGGGTAAAAAGCCGGGGGCCCCAGCATATCGTTTGATCCAGGGGTTCGCCTCGACGCATTTGTAGCATAAGAGGAAGCTGAACTCCTCTTCATCAGGAAATCCGTCGGGCAAGGGCACATCTTCGTCGTGGTCCCCGTGGTCTCCGTGGTCCCCGTGAAGCTGAGCGTCGTTGGCATCGTCCACGGGCGGCCGACTGGCGGGTTCCAGGGCAGCGTCCTCGGGATGCGAGGCCAAAGCGGCGCCCGTGCCGGCCGAGAGAGAGCCCTTGAGAGAGTCCTGGAGAGAGCCCTTGCTGGGCATCCTCTCGTACCACTTGGGGCCCTGTCCCACTAAGCATCCCGGATGATACCACTCCTCGCCGCAGCCGCCGGTCTCGAGCGTGCCGAGCCCGAGACACTGGAACATAGTACCTGCCTGCTCGTCGGGTCTGTAGTCGACGGAGCAGGAGCAGAAGCGGTTGCGGAAGTTCTGGGTGTACCTGTTGGCGGGGTCGGCAGGCTCGGAGTGGACGTGGCCGCGGGTGTTGGTGGCCGGGTCGAGGCGCAGCGTGCAGGGCTGGTCGGGCCTGAAGCGAGTGGTGCCGCAGTCGCAAGTGAAGTTGCGCTTCTTGAAGATCTCCACGAGCTCGTGGTCGCCGTGGCACTGCACCGAACACGAATAGCAGATGCCGGCGGCGGCGAAGGCATCGTCGGGCTGGGCAGGCGGCGGATTGCAGGTCAGGCAAGCGTAGATGTTCTGGCGCAGAGAGCCCAGGGGCCTGGTGCAGTTCTTAAAGCTCTACACACGGGCCAAGACCACCGTCAGCCACTGGGCACTACAGTCTCACCATCTCACCATCTCATCATCTCACCATCTCATAGCCTCACGGTCTACGCGATGGTGTGGGTATATGTAGGTAGGTACGTACATAAGGCAGGGCCTCGCGCGCATCGGCCTCCAGCTGCATCTGGTCTCTGATGAATTCGGCTGCGGTCTGGGAGCCTTCCGACTGCTGGGACATGCTGTCACGTCGGCGAGATGGGAGAGAAGAGAGCTCAGGAGCCTCTTTACTATCGTCGTTGTGGTTTTCCGGCTCAGTCGCATCGCGTTGCGAGCTTGCCGCAACCGGTGGCGGACTCATGGTCGCGACGGAACGAATCAATTGCCTCGACGGGTTACTAGAGAACGGCGTGATAGGAGAGAGAATAGAAAAGTCGTAGGATGTCGTGTAGGGTATAGGGTAGATAGAGGCTTTGGAGTATAGTCTCGGAGACCATGTCATCCAATGCAGGATGCAGAATGTTAGAAGTGCAAGTTTATTTGATGCGCGTTGTTACAATTCCTACATGATTACAATGTAGCTCTCTTAGTTTATGTAAGTACCCGAGTGCCGTGACGTAACGCCCGAAGACCACTGTAGTGATGCCCCGCTGCAGCGCTGTGCAGTGGCCCTTCGGGTGCTAGATTCTCGAAGAGCCGCTGAACATTAGGCGGATTGGGGCAGGTTGCCCCACAACCATCACTTGTTTGCAATAGGTACCTACTTTAGTACACATGTACTGTACCTACTTTACGCGTTATCGCGAATTTGACGCGTTCTTTAGAACGCGTCCTTAATTAGCAAACCACCCCACATCTCTCCCCCCGTCTCCTATTGTTGCATCTCTTCCTAATTACAAGACTACCAGCCTAAGGTTCTAGGTTCGGATATTTTCAATTTCACCAGACCCAGCGTACTTCGTATATCACGGAGGATCTATCCGTCTCTTCCTCAATAATCGACGATGGAGTATGTATTTCCCCTACTATTTGTGACCTTTCTCCTCTACTCTTCCCTCTTCCAACCCGCTTCCTTTCCGTCTGTTGCTAACGGCGTGGGCTCTCAGTTCCTCGCCTCTGCGAAGCAACATGGACTCGGCAAACCGCGGCCCGGCGCCGCGATCAAGCCGCAAACGGTCACGCACCGGCGGCGACGCCTCCTCGTCCGTCGCAGCGTCCAGCCCCATGCCCTCGTCCCCGCCCGCCTTCCACGCTGCCCAGGACGACGACGTCGACGACGAGATCGAGGAGGAGCCCGAGATCCAGGACGACCTCGAGGACCTGGATGAGATGGCCGAGGACGACGTCGACCTCTTCCGCGAGGGCTACGAACGGGACTACCAGGACAAGGGGGAAAACGACACCTACGAAGGGATCGGCCTGGACGACGACGGCGACTACGACGACCTCGATCTCGGCGAGCGGCGGCGGCTGGAGGCGCAGCTGAACCGCCGAGACCGCGAGGTGGCGCGCAGGCGCGTCCCGGCCGCCTTTCTGCCAGGTGAGGACGAAGATGGTGACATCGACCTGACGGCGCAGCCCCGACGCCGGCGCCACCACTACGACGAGGACCCCGACGACGTCATGGACCAGGACATCATGGCCGAGGAGCTCTCCCTGGAGGCTCTCCAGGACGTCAAGGCGTCGAGCCTCACCGACTGGGTGGCCCAGCCCACGGTGCAGCGCACCATCAAGCGCGAGTTCAAGGCCTTCCTCACCGAGTACACCGACGAGAGCGGCTCTTCGGTCTACGGCAACCGCATCCGCACCCTTGGCGAGATCAACGCCGAGTCTCTCGAGGTCTCGTACGACCATCTGTCGTCGTCCAAGGCCATCCTGGCTTACTTCCTGGCCAACGCTCCGCAGGAGATGCTCGCCCTGTTCGATGCCGTCGCCATGGATGTCGTCCTGCTTCACTATCCCGACTACGAGCGCATCCACTCCGACATCCACGTTCGCATCTTCGACCTGCCCGTTCACTACACGCTGCGCCAGCTCAGGCAGTCGCACCTCAACTGCCTCGTCCGCGTCAGCGGCGTGGTCACCCGGCGCACTGGCGTGTTCCCCCAGCTCATCTATGTTAAGTTTGACTGCACCAAGTGCGGCGTGACCTTGGGCCCCTTCCAGCAAGAGTCCAACGTGGAAGTCAAGATCAAGTACTGTCAGAACTGCCAATCTCGCGGTCCCTTTACCGTCAATTCGGAGAAGACCATCTATCGAAACTACCAGAAGCTCACGCTCCAGGAAGCGCCTGGCACGGTACCCGCCGGCCGTCTCCCCCGGACGCGGGAAGTCATCCTTCTTTGGGATTTGATCGACAAGGCCAAACCCGGCGAGGAAATCGAACTGACCGGCATATACCGAAACAACTACGACGCGCAGCTCAACAATCGCAACGGCTTTCCCGTCTTCGCCACCATCCTGGAGGCAAACAACATTGTCAAAGCGCACGACCAACTTGCCGGTTTCCGGCTCACGGAAGAGGACGAGCAGGAAATTCGTACCCTGTCCCGTGACCCTCAGATCATCGACAAGATTGTCGATTCGATAGCTCCGAGTATCTATGGACATACAGATATCAAGACCGCGGTCGCCCTGTCTCTCTTTGGCGGCGTCGCAAAGACTGCGAAAGGCTCCCACCACGTACGTGGCGATATCAACGTCCTCCTTCTCGGAGATCCGGGCACAGCCAAGTCTCAAGTTCTCAAGTACGTGGAGAAAACGGCCCACCGTGCTGTGTTTGCCACTGGTCAAGGCGCGTCCGCTGTAGGTCTCACGGCTAGTGTCCGTCGAGACCCCCTGACGAGCGAATGGACCCTCGAGGGCGGTGCTCTGGTGTTGGCGGATAAGGGCACCTGTCTCATCGACGAATTCGACAAGATGAACGACCAGGACCGCACGTCTATCCACGAAGCTATGGAGCAGCAGACCATCTCCATTTCCAAGGCAGGTATTGTCACCACACTGCAAGCCCGCTGCGGTATCATTGCCGCCGCCAATCCCATTGGGGGCCGCTACAATTCGACCATTCCGTTTTCAGCAAATGTCGAATTGACGGAGCCCATCTTGTCTCGTTTCGATATTCTCTGCGTTGTACGGGACACCGTCGATCCCGCCGAGGATGAGCGGCTAGCTCGGTTTATCGTCACATCGCATAGCCGTAGCCATCCGTCCACTCAGGGAAACGAGGAGCCTCAGAGCGCGGATCGCGATGTCGAAGCTGCCTCGGAAAGCCAAGACGCCACCAAGAAGGAAACCGAAATTCCACAAGAGCTTCTCCGCAAATACATTCTTTACGCGCGTGAACGCTGCCAACCTAAGCTGCTGCACATGGATGAGGATAAGGTGGCAAGGTTGTTTGCAGATATGCGTCGAGAATCGCTGGCGACAGGAGCCTACCCCATCACGGTATGTACTGATTTCATGACTAAACTGATTCCCTACTCACTCTCCGGTTCTAGGTCCGTCATTTGGAAGCCATTATTCGTATTTCGGAAGCCTTCTGCCGAATGCGGCTATCCGAATATTGCTCCTCTCATGACATCGACCGTGCCATCGCCGTCACTGTCGATAGCTTCGTCGGGAGCCAGAAAGTGAGCTGCAAGAAGGCGCTAGCGCGCGCCTTTGCGAAATACACGCTGGCTCGACCGACCACTACGGCGACGAATAGAAGTGGAGGAAACTCTCAATTTCAGCGGCGGCCTACGACCGTGGCGGCATAGCTCTCACCCGGGTTGATACGGCGTTCAGGTGGCTGATGGCTTGTATGATAGCGATGACGATAGTAATGATGATGACGATGGCAGAGGCGACTGCAATTGCGATGTAATACCGATGCGACCAGATCATTCTCATCAGTTATAGTATGACATGAATGTTATTACCTGTCAGACTCGAAGGAGGCGAACTTGTTGGGGTTTCAAATTTGTGAGCAACATCAGACATGATGACAGAAAGAGGGTTTGTGGATGGAAACCCACTTGTACTGCTTTTGCATATAATGGAATCCTGTTCAAGAGGGGCTTAAGTACACCTAGGCATAATGCGTTGACCATACATTTACATGAAGTGGTGGGAATGACACGAAGCAACGGGCCAAACGACACCTGCTGACCGCAAGACCGAAAGAAAGAAAGCAAGGCCACTAGTCCGGAGTTTCGATACTCTAAAGGATGTGAGAAGTCTACTCCGAATAGGAAAGCTGGTGGTATATAATCGGAATGCAATCGATCGCTCACCCACGCCAACTCCCTGGCGGCGGCTCCGCGGAAGCCGTAGAATACCTACCCGATTTCCATTGTGTCAGCCCGAGCTAACCCCGTTTCTCGAACATCTGGTCCCTCCATGTCGAACGCGTTTGAGGCGACAAATATTCCTTCCTTTGGCCCAACATCGATCTGGCTGAGGGGTACAAGCAGCATATTATCACGCTTGTAAATCATATAGCCAACCCACAACACGGTGACCACGGCGAGGCCTGTAAAGCTCGCAGCCACTGGTGGTGGTGAGGGCATCGGGTTATTCGCGCCCGTGGTAATCTGCGCCGCAAGTCCAAAGACGAACACGGCAACAGCCAGCACAGAGCCGACAATGCCGAAGGGGGAACGGTAGGCCTCCGGATTGTCAAGGACTCTACCTTGCCGTGTTAGGGCAAGCCGGCAGCGGATCTGGGCCACGCATATCGACGACCACGTTAGGTAGTTGCAGCAAGAGACGAGAGAGAGCAGCCACATAAAGACGTCATCCCCGTGAGGCGATGCTTTGGCGAACGAAAGCAATGAAAAGGCGAAGACGACCGCCAGCGCTCCCAAGGGCCGATCCCAATGAAGACTAGCACAGAAATGAGGGCCCATGCCACGGGCCGAAATGGCTTGTAAAGCTCGTGAAGCCGCAAATACTGTAACAAATTGTCAGTGGCCGTCCATCTTGGCCCAACTCGCCGGTGTCTCGGATCACAGAACCTGTCAAGGCACCGGCATCGCCGTAGCCAGAACCCTTGTCTCTCTAGCCTGGTAAGGGGCAGCAAGGCAGGGAGGGGGTTAGATGCCGAAGTTACTCACTGCTCGCGTTCGCCATAGAAAAAACAGCCACGACAATGACGGCGTTCATCAGGTCCGGGAGTATAGAGATCTTGGCCTGCGAAACGGCGAGCACGAAGGGGCTGATGGAAGCTTCACGCGACGTATCTGCCGGAGCGATGTCGATCTTGAGTACAAGACCAAGCAGGAGCACGGGGATAATATAGAGCAGCGCGATGCGGCCGGCGACCAGCGTACTTGCGAGCTTCATGACATAGTTAGGAGAGCGGCACTCGGCGGCAGTGAGTCCAAGCATTTCAGTGCCGCCATACGCCATCCCCGAAGCCATGAAAGCGAAGAGAAAGCCCGGCGTGCCGTTCTTAAAGGCCTCGGAGCGCCAGCTCTGATATGCGAGCTGCCCAGCAGGGCGCGTGTCGGTCGGAACGGCCCCGGCAAGTACGCAGAGAGCAGTGACGACAAAGGCGCCGATGACGAGGATTTTAAGAATACCAAAAATATTCTCTGCCTCGGCATACCATTTCGCCCCAAACGCGTAGATGATGGCCAGTCCGAAAACAAAGAGGGGCGCAAGACAGAAGGCTGAGATATCTGGATCCCAGAAGCGTACGCACATGACCATGACGATAATCTCAAAAGGCACGATAAAGACGTAGTTCATGACGATGTTCCAGCCCATAGCAAACCCCCACGACGGCGAGATGAAGCGTACTGAGAACTCGTAGAAGGAGCCCCGGACGGGAAAATTTGTCGACAACTCACCCAAACTGCACATGGTAATCCAGACGGCAAGGCCGATGATGTTGAAGGTGATGAAAACCGGTGCTGGGCCGCTCACGGCCAGGGCTGCATCACAATTCAGGAGTCAGTCATTGCCACCCGTTTCACACCCAGTTGGATAGACGCCCTCGCGATTCTATATGGATAACAGGCGAATTGAAAACCCCCTACTTAGGTCATCGATGCCGAAGACTAAGACGTCCTATAGAGGGACGAGTACCGTAGCATCCCGAAGCACTGACCTTGACCGGTTGATACAAGGAGACCCGCACCAACGGAAGATCCGATCGCCATCAAAACAAATTGACGCGTAGTGATGACCTTATTGAGGCATGCCGGCGCCCGACTAGCCGGGCCAACAAGAGTAGCATGGCTCCCTAGGGTTGGTGCCATCGCTGGAGTCTGCGCTTAGATACTTGTCTACGAAGTAGAGCATGCATATACCGCACTTGTGGCCGGAGTCGCGAACAGACTAGACAGTCTTCGAGATGACTGTACGCGGGTTTGCCACTTCTATGTTGGGACCACGAGTGTATTCCCCCCTTATTATGGTGATGTAAAGTAGTGTATATATGACGAATAGGGACTCTGGGGCATGCGATCTTTCTGGAAGGACGAGACTACTATTCAGACGCTCGGCGTCCTAGCTAGGCGTATAGACCAGATCGTGCAGGCTTATTCGTACATTGGCCCGGTACAAATTGTTGTATGGTGTATGGTATGTATTGTCAAACTCAGATCGAGCTGCCATGGTAGATAACGCCGAGATCCGCTGATGCTCTAGCACCCACCAGGTTCTTAACCTAAAGAGCTGCAGCAGCCGATAAACACCACATCAACCTCTTAGTATCCCTTTTGAGACCACGGTGCTGTGTTCCGCATCTGTTGGAGGTGCAGAGTCATGAAGACTCGGGCCACCTGCTCTCAGCAGTGAACGTAGCCACGACAAGAAGCTGGCCCGGTCTTTATACCAGATCAGGGGTACTAGTCATTATTGACACTCGCCGAAGATCCCATAGATAGGTTTACCACTCACTCGCTCGGTGGGTATGTTATTCTAGGACATATGGGGCAATCGTGTAAATCGGGTGCGTCGCGTGACATCTCTCTTCAGATGTTGATGTACGCTCTCCCCACATCCGCAGCAATGAATTATGCAGTCTCTAGAGCCCGTCGTGAGATTCCAGTTGCAACAAGGTTTAAACGACGTGGAAGCCCAAAGCTAGATATTGAAGGTGCCTAACAATGGCATATCATGGCAACAAGCCAAATAGCCTGTTCACATATCGCGGCCCCGATATGACATACTTCTAAAAGTAGAACAGATGATGTAGGTATGTTCTGCCATAGCCGTCTCCCAGAGCACCTGTAGTAACCCAGGTTGGCCTAAGTAGCGTATTGGCCCGACGGTTGTTCTAATCCGGACTCTCTTATGTCTTCGTGATGTTTGGCCCATTTGGCATGCCTGCTAATATTCCCGTCGGACAGATCGGAGCCAGCGCAGACAGTCATGCTCCCCAGCTTAGACACCATCAAACCCCAAGCTCCTCTGAATCATCGTACCTGCTTGTCGTAAATTATCGTCTTACTCGAAGCGAGTTGTGCTGGGCGAATCTTCGGTTCACTCGCATGGTATTCAACCTCATCCATGTAGGGTTGTAGATACAATTGATTTGGCCCGTTTCCAGGAGATTTGGCATGAAGGTATCCACTAACTTGTGAGTGTGTATGTGTATGCTCATAACCTTCAATAAATACCATGGCATATGTACGTTTTTGCCTTCCGTCTCCATTTGGTTGGCACCGAAGTCAGCAGTTCTGTCAGGAGGTACGAAGTACTGCGCCGATCAATACGTACTTCGTACTAACCTTAGAGGTAGATGTAGGTTTGCTAAGCGGCTAACCAAATCATTTATCGGACCAACGTTCACGATAAATAGAAGTAGGCGATGCATCAATGCTTGTTAGGCGATTGCTTGTCAACCGTCGTTTCTCTGCTATCAGATCCCGAAATGTTTGGAAAAGGCAAAATTTTAGATCAAAGTGTAGGCAGTTTATAAACATCCATACCGTTACATCAATAGGTAGGCGTATCTAGACTTATCTACCCTTATCTCACAAAGCGCCATGAACATTATCTGGGCTACTGTAATTACTGGCTACCCGCCTGACCAATTAGGTACAGTACGCATTAGGTTAGGTAAGTAAACGGACAGTAGTACTATCCAGGTAAGGGAGGTAGGTAACTACATACCTACTCCGTACGAAGTACCACTAACTCAATTGCACCATGCCCAGCATTTAATCACGTCCACATGAGACCATCCATCTAATAAAGAGCATACCTACGTTCTGCAGCAGCAGCGTTTATCTTACCAAATTCCCAGAACGAATTCTATACACGGAACACAGCCTATACAGAACTATCAAGCGAAGGTCGATAATATGCAGGGCAACGGTGCCGCCGCCGCCGCCGCCGGTGGTGCGATGGCCATCGGGCCTACACCAGCCGCGCACCAGGCTGAGCTTAATATTATATACGGCATGGTTGAGGAGTTGTCGCGCCAGCTTGCGGATAACCGACGTCTTACGGAAGAGATTGTGTCCGGCCTGGGACGAGTGAGGAATCGGGCACGCGAGCGAGGACTGGGCAACGACGAGCTCTTGGGCGAGGCGACGGATGACTTGTTCGGTGGGTGCCCGTCATACTCATCGTCATCCTCATTTCTATGACCATCCTTCTCCGTCTACTGCTTCGTCAACCTCTAGGCCTACGTTTCTGCTCTCCTTCGCACGACATAGAGGGGACGGGGGCGACCAGGGACGAGAATTGGATATGCTGACAATGGTATCATATTTACAGCTCAGGAATCCAACCTCGAGGATATGCTCTCCATCCTGAACGAATCTCTCGACCGTGCAAAACAATCACGAGATGCCAACTTCACATTGCTCGCAACCTACGCCAAGGTCTTTGAAGGCATTATCAACCAGTTCCACGTTTATAAGCAAAAGCACGTTGCCGATATGGCCGCATGGCACCGTTCCTACCGGACCCAGCTGGCCGAGGCACGCGCCGAGAATTGCCGTCTGCGGGAGCAGATGTGGGAGGTACAGGAACATGCGAACCGTGCCAACAACGTCCTCCGCGACTTTCGCAAGAAATTCGACGAGGACGAGGCGCGGTGGGACAAGCGAGTACGCGAGAAGGCTATCAAGCAGGAACTACGCTTCTGGAAGCGGATGGCCATGCCCGAAATCGACGATGACGAGCAGGGCTTTTGGAGCGACGACGACGATCTCGTTGATCCCGTCGAGAAGGAGCGGTTGAAGAATGTAGAGCGCGAGGTCGCCGAGCAGGCACTTGCCAGTCAGGGCAGCGCCAGCAGCCAGCAGAGTGAAGATTCCGAGAGAGAAGCAGGCGAAGTACACCCGCTCTCCGGTATGATCGGAGGTGTTGCCATGGAGCGAGACTCAGATGGCGGCTCGATACTCCCTCCCCCACGACCAGCCAGCACTGGAAGCACGGGAGCGCAATCCAGCTAGGGCGCCGGGCTCTATGAGCTCCGAGACCGTTGCAGCGAGCTAGACGAAGACACCTGGGGATATCATTACCGCTGTCAAACCTAACTGCGTCGCATTTTGCGCATATTCTAAACGCCGGCATCTCGAGACGTGGCTTAGCCAGCCTCTCAACCCCCTCTCGACCCTCATAAATGCCAAACCTATGTATGCAATGCGTTTTGCTCGGTCGGGGTGATTGTTGTTGAGCGCAGCTAGTGGCAGTCGAGAGCGCTCGTCAGACTCGAGATGATTCCATCGCTTGATGAGACATCTGTGTGATGCAAATTGATTCGTACAGTACGCTACCATTCCCTCCGGCTGCTCTCGCGGTATAAGATGCTAAGCTAATTCTTTCGTGGTCAGTCACAGTCAAGAATTCTGAGCTAGTCATGTAAGGGGCTGGTGTTGGCTTGATTGAATCCCAAGATAGCAGCGATCCAATACGCTCTATGATTATATCGCCCATGATACCAACAGATCGCGCTCGTTCGAGCGAGAACGTATCATATCATAATTCGCGAGAACCCTGCAGCACATTCATCAGTGAAGTACCAGGCAAACTAAAACTCCCGGGTTGTACAAGAACAAATATTGCAGGCCTAACGCCTTATTATACCTTTCTCTTTAATTTAGTTGATACGGCCGTTCGCTGATCGGTCCTATGACAAGCCCCTATACTCGTGCATGATGCTCGGTCAATATGCGGTTCAACGGTCACTTGTATACCAGTGCCTCCCGCTTTTCAAATGCTTAGTATGGAAGCTTATAACTTGAGGACATGGTAGACTAGAGCGTATAGTAGGAACGAAAGCTAAGAGGAAGGCCTCATATAGGGCTTCGCCGCAAATAAGGCTCGTTTAGCATTACAGCTGGTGATATTCCACGTAACCAAGCCTTTCACACTGAATTCCACCCTCACAAATTTCAGGCATATTCTTCGGAGAGCATCCGGTACTGTGCCGGCCTCTTGTAGTTTGGTATATACCTCTCTTCCCACCTCAATACCCCCCTCAGTACCCCCCTTTATCTCTCGTGGCAAACCTGTAGTTGCTAGACTACGAAAAGGTTGATTATGTCAATGTATTTGTGCCGTTCAGACATCGATCTGGATCGAGTGGAGAAGTGACATCGTCAGGACTGGAGCCGACACTGGAGCAAACAGCTATTGTAAGATTGGAGGCTTTGTAGTAGGTAGCCTCAATTTTCAAGCACCTACCTATTTCTACCAACGCCAAGCTTTTACCCCAGGAACTTGGGTTCTCTGGATATGCATAGGTAGGTACGTGTAATCAAGGCGGTGATTCGGGCGGCAGAGAGGGAGACTCGAACTACTGGTACCTACGTTCACCTACCCAGAGGGTACTGAGGTCATCCATCTCATCGATCCTACCTATAGATTCCCGTCATCATCTGATACACCTACTCAGTAGCTAATTAACGGCGATCCCTAAAGGTCGGTGTATGGTAGGTACACCATACAGATGATCCAATAGATTAAGATGGCATTTACTTTTGATGATCCGATCTTCTGATCCGATCTAGTCGAGCTACTGCGTATCCGGTTGTACCTCGATGAAAATGTTGAGAATCTCCAAAGGCGAGGTTTGCACACTAGATTAGTAACTAGATCTCCTTGGACTTTGTATGTACATAGACCATGGAAGGCAGAAGGGCCAGGGTGGTTCTGGCCGTGTTTCGAGGTTCTATTATCTACTCCGTATACTAATCTGGTGATGTATTACAGTAGATGAGGTTGGTACGTATGACGTGCAGGGAGGACTACCCTAACCTAGCTTACCTGAGGCAAGCATGTACTATGTGTATGTATGTATGTATGTAGGTACTTGGTAGTAGTTTCTAGGCCCCTTCTACCGGCACACTATCTTACTCCGTTGTCTGTCCGTTAGTACGGACAGTAATACGGAGTACGGTAGCTGTATCTCCATCACCGTCGCTGTCTCCTCCTCATCCCTTCTAGAGAGCAAGGAACCTCAACTATCAGCGTCTAACACCCATTAAAACACAAACATTTCACCTACATATAGTACCTGACAGTAGGTCTACCGTCACAGCAGAACCGGACGGCTTCACCAACCCGCCGAGGCTGCATAGGGCCCAGCGTTACACAGACAGCATGTGCGCATCTATCTTGTGATCGGCAAATCGTGAGTGCTTTTTTCGGCGCGGGGCCTTGGCACTGTTCGTTGGCCGTCACGTAAGACCGTCACAGAAGGCCATCACACACAGTCTGGGCTCATTACGATCGCCGTTGAGAGTGCAAACAGGCCCGTCCGGATGGTGGACTGTACTGGCTGCAATGGCTGGCCGCGCCCTCGCAACCCGGCAGCAACCGACAATCGACAATTGGCTCTGAGAGGCCGCACCAGTCCGGCCGCACCCCTCATTTCTGCCCTCATGTTTTTCCATTTCCACAATGCACCCCCCTGACGCTACTCCGAGCAGAACCGAAGATCAAGCCCGGCCTCAACGCGTGACCCCAAGCAGAGCCCAGGGCCGGCCCAGGGCAGGACAACGGTGGAGGACGGGTCGCTATGCTTGCTTCGCCACTTATTATACAGTATGTGGCTGGCCTGAGCCTTAATTAGCTAACGTACCTCTTTTCGGGGCATGACCGGCACAGGTCCTCGTGAGCGAGCCTCTTGACCGGCTTGCCTACTCGCCTACCAACCTACTGGCCCTGTGCTTGGCTTGGCCTGCATCGCACTTGCTCGCCAGTTGCACATCCTCCTTTAGATCGCTGCATCTTGCTGCGTCTTTGCTGCGTCTTTGCTGCGTCTCGCTGCGCTGGCACGGCACGACAGCTCGCAGGATTCATTCGTCCGGTCGACCGCAGGCAAATGGAGACTGGGCCTGTCTGTTTCACCGCTCCTGGCAAAGTTCCCCGCGTTCTCGCGCTCCCTAAGGCCTTATTCGACGACATACTGTATACAGCATGGTTTGTCCCAACTTCGCGGGTCGGATCCATCGGATGATGTAAGTACCCGTCTCTCTGTCACCCAGGAGAGAACCACGCTCCACCGACCGCTTTGTGCGGAAAGGACTAACGACTGAGCTCTACCAATTCGTGAGTCACTAGCTGGCCGAGATATGTTGGAGCGTCTCGACCAATATGCAGTGGTACTCTGCGAGCGACCTAGCCTTGCTGCATCCCAGTTCCTGGAATCGTAAATCTCATGCTGCTTACCCTGGCCGAGACCCTGGGCAGCCCAGCTCGGCAACATAGCGAAAATTGTTCCCGAAGGTTTGCCAGCCAGCATATGCTGCTCTGCTGACCGCATGTTGTGATAGAGTAGGCAGATAGTCATTTCGGTCCTATATTCATACCTATGTACCCGGCCTCGACTGATCGATCCCGTCCCGCCCTTGTACTATCGCATACTCGACTCCACCATACCAAAGACAGTGCATCCCCCTCATCTGTGACCTGGCGCCCCTACCATCCCCCTCGGCAGCAAATTGTCGACTACTTCACGGTAGTTTGCTATGCGAAACCTGACGTATCATACTACTAGACACTACATCTTCCCGCCTTGCCAAGCATCTGATTCCAAGGCCAAACAGACCCATACATCATAGGAAGAGGAAGGTGAGAAAATGGAGTCAATCTTAGATGCGGAGTAGGATGGGTGCGCGATTGTGGAATGAAGCAATCCACCCCGATACTTTTGTCCGCGAGATGTCAAAGAAAATAATACTCCTTTGTGCTTATGTGTGTTTGTATAAATAGGGACCTAGTGACACCCTGGACGTGAATGGTACTTTTGATTCCGCATAGCTCGTTCATTCCGAACAAGGGTGAGCGATCTGGGACATACCCCCTAGCTTCTGAGCCGCAGTCCATTTCACTTAGCACAGCGTTGGTCTGTCTGAATAGCCAGGATGAAGATCAATTTATTCAAGGTTGCATTCCTGGCCTCTGCGGCCCTTGGGTATAAAGTCCAGGTCAGTATTGTCAATACATTCTGGAACATACATACGAGAATACTTTGGTGCTGATTCATAGACAAAGACACCCCCTTTGGACACCAAGTGGACATACAATGTCGGAACCAACCCTTGGCCGGAATATCCCCGCCCACAGCTTCGTCGGTCCCATTGGCAGAGCTTAAACGGCATTTGGAAATGGGGAGAAGACAATTACAGACAAGACGGACTTCAGAGTGGTACTGATGTCCTCGTGCCTGCTTGCATTGAGGTAAGCTCTCTACAAGGCTCACATTGAAGGCTGATTCAAGGCATGGTCTGATCCTACCATGAATGCGCTAGGATTAGTGATATCTTTGAGACCACCAAATCTAATTTATTCTCTAGAGCGCTCTCTCCGGTATAATGAAAAATGCCCAGAATTCATGGTATGTTCGTGAATTTAAGGTATCCAAGGACTTGAAGCGCAACGGCAACAGGATCATCATCAACTTTGAGGCCGTTGACTATCAGGCCACTGTCTACGTCAATGACAAGGTAGTAGGCCAGAACGTTGGAGGATATTGGAGATTCTCGTTCGATATCACCCAGTTTGTCAAAGACGGAACCAACACATTGAGAGTTGATGTCTTGTGAGTATACGCTAGAGCCATTTTCGTCCCATTCCAATGACTTGTCTCAAGTGTATATACGTTCTGGGAGCATGTTTCAAGGGTTCCAAAACATCTTGAACGAAATAATCACTAACTCCAGAGGTTATAGTGATCCAACCGATGCTCAGGGTCAGCAACTCATGGTAGAACACAGCCAAAGGCGTATTGTTACTAACTATGATGTGCAGGGTACATGATTCCTATTGGGAAGCAGGCCCTCGTTCCTTCCCATATTTTCTATACCCCTTGCACGGGGATCTGGCAGAGTGTATGTGTCCCCCACGAGGATTTTTAGACCGCATGCGATAGCCAACCCCATACCAACCGAACTTTGATATATCATCGTCTTTAATTATATCGAAACTAACCGTAGGGTAGGTATGGTTGGAGTCTGTACCCGCTCAGTACATAACTCAACTCGATGTTGCCGCCGACATGCATGGTATGTACTTTTGGGCTGTTTATTTTCTGATTTGCTAAATTTTCAACTGTTTTTTTCGCGGCATGCTCATGCATACTCCCGAGGTCTGCAGAGACAGCGTTAATTCTTTTAATAAATAACAATTGCTAACCTGCTTTCTATCTAACAGGCTCTGGTGCGTTCATGCAGCACTATGGTTACTAGCAGCGTCCACTAACATATCGTTCTAACCAGTCGATGTTCTCGTGACCACCACGAAAGGTTCTCATGGCGGTGTCAAAGTCACTGTCACAGATGACAGTGGGAAGGATGTTGCGACTGGAAATGGCATGGCCAACAAACCATTTTCTTTCAAAGTGCATTCCCCAGACTTATGGTCTCCTGACAAGCCCACGCTGTATGTAGTGTTTTCATGATCTGAATAGTACACCCACAGTCTTACGTACTAACCTGAGTCTAGCTATAATCTTACTGTCAAAGTCGGCGATGACGAGGTCGCTTCATACACCGGATTTCGGACTATTGAAAGCGGAGAACTTGACGGTATCAAGCGCCCCTTGATCAATGGGAAATACTTTTTCCAGTTTGGTACGTTAGATCAGGGATTCTGGCCTGACGGGATCTATGTTCCGCCGAATCACGAAGCTATGGTGTTTGACCTCCAACAACTAAAGAGCCTCGGATTCAACATGCTTCGGAAGCACATCAAAGTTGAAAACGATTTGTTCTACCGCGCCTGCGATGAGCTCGGTTTGCTGCTAATTCAAGATATGCCGTCTATGCCAGCAGACGAGAAACGACCACTTCCCACTGCCAGTCAGCAACAGGAGGCAAGTAGCCGCCAGAGCCGTTTTCCCCCCTTCCTAATGTATTGAGAGCTTCTGGGATGCCCCAGTAGTATATTTCCGGAGTACTCCATAGGGTTTCCAAGACTTATTAGAGAGAGAGATTACTAACTCCAGCAATAATAGTGGGAACGCCAACTTCAAATATTAATCCAACAGCACAAGAACTACCCAAGCATCTACACATGGGTAAGCTATCCCGTTTCTCATCATGCGCGCCAAGGACATGGACTAACCTAACATCGGCGAAGATTATATATAACGAAGGCTGGGCACAACACACAGACTATTATCCCGAGGAAAATTTGACGAAAGTCATCAAAAACCTTGATCCAACTAGACTGGTCGACGCCACGTCCGGCTGGTGGGACCACGGGTTTGGGGATTGGAGTGACAATCATCACTACGCCAATCCTCAGTGTGGGACTCCTTTCTACTCTACAAGATCTTCTCCGTATGATCCCAAGCGCATCGCTATCCAAGGCGAGTTTGGCGGCATCGGTCACAACGTCTCCGCAGACCATTTGTGGAAAACCCAAGAGGCAATCGAAAATCTTAATATGACGTACGAGCTTGACTCGACACTTCAAATTTGGAACTATCGTAGCCATTTTTTGCTGTCGGAGTTAAGAGATCAAATAGAGAATTGGGCCTGCTCGGCTGCCATTTGGACGTATGTGGGCTTGTTATTGAGATACGCATTACAGAACGTAGTAGCCGTGCTAACATTTATTCTATAGACAAACCACCGATGTGGAGGGTGAGGTGAATGGTCTGTTGACATACGATCGCCGGATTTTCCGTCCAGATGTGAAACAGTGGAAGGCCGATATTCAGGCACTCAAAGATACTGCGAAAGCACGCCACAAAGAATTATAAATGCGGATTAGACTAGGACACTGTTACCTAAGGGCTGTTCACATTGAATGATTTAACTTGGTTTCGTATACACGCTAAAGTAGTTAATCAAGACTCTCGCGATTCGTGCCAGCAATGGTGCTCTCGCTGCTCGCCCTGAAGCGCTTCGAGTAGATTTTTCTCCAACAGCCTGCGGTGACGCTGCTCCCATGAGAGCCGAGATTCGGGATCGTATTTAATCCCTGCCAAATAGCATTTGTCACAACGCTGGTTTGGATAGGGAATAGGTTGGCTGTCATCATGCCATAGAGATCAAGCCACTGGGAGGGTAAATTTCGTTTACTGAGGCTACTAAATCAATCGGTAGCACCGCCTGATGAGAACCATCTGTACGAAGTAATGGTATCTTATCTCCTACTCTCAACGCAATACTCCACTACTGCTTTATGTATACCCCATCGAGTATGATCGCAATAGATATCCTCTCCAGTGACATGTCCGCCGAGTTCAAAAGGGGATCTCGAATCACTAGCAATCGTTGAGAACAGTGACTCGAGCAGTGACTCGACAGCGACGTTGAAATAGCCGCGCCAACTGGCCCCAGCAATGCCATCCTCGGTGTCTGTGGCGTTGGGCTCCTTAGCGGCCTGCGCAGAGATGGCGGTAACAAAGGGAATTTCTCTTCTCCATTTTCTCTTGGCCGAGGATGGCAGCGGAGAGTTTAAAATCGAGTATAAGGAAGCTGGTGTGATATACAGAGACAAGCTATGGTCAAGACCAGGTGGTAACCGTAAAGTAGCACGAGCTCTGTTATTGTATAGTTAGACGACCGCATGCGAGGGAGGATCGAAGTAGTAGTATGACTTCGTCTTCTGAGTTCAGTCATACGTACTCTGCGATGGACCGGATGCTTCCGTCTGCGTCCCCAGCATCCTCAATCCACCGAAATTCCATTCGAGATAGACACTCCTCGATCCCCGGCCAGTTCCGATACTGGTCAACGTAGTCCTGTATAATTTTGCCGAAGCGCTCACGGCATGCTAACCACTGTGATGGGTTTTGAATTTCAGGACTCTTAAAGACTACGAAGCCCCATGGGTTCCATCGGGCGCTGGGTCCGACGCGCTGTTCCCTGAGGCGCATGAATTCCATGAATGGGGGTTCGAACACAGGGTCCTGTATACCTAGCGGAGATGTGTATAAGTGGAAAGTCTCCTATAGTCTATAGATGGATGGATATGCGTTCGCGTGAGCCGCAGCATTGCAGCAATTGACTCATCAAGGATGTCTTTTCATACCTTTAGCGATCTTCTCCCGTTTCCACATCTCGTCGAAGAATTCCTCAAAGCCCTGCTCTCCTTTATCCGATCTTAAACCCTCCCGAAACTTTGCCCATTGATCTTCGGTTAAGCCGTCGAGCTCATCGGTGGCGCCGACATTGAGCAGGCGTTCACGATCCCAGCCTTCGGGGTAGTATGATGGGGTACCGGAAGACATGATGGGATAGGCTAGGTATGTAGTCGCGAATAATGCTCTGGACTACGATGGGTAGGAAAACGTCTGTATTGAAAGCTGTGTTCCCTTAGGAAAGCGTACAGTAGGTGGTTTGATGATCTTGCTAGGTTAGCCGTTTCCTAGACCTGTATTGGATACGGAGTACGCTAGACCACGATCGAGACCAATGAGGACAGCCTGCCATTCACCTGCTACCTATTTCAACACTGCCTACATCACCGCAACCTATGTACTCAGATGAAAGCTACTTCCCTCTGTCCCTTTCCCTGGCAGCAATGCCATAGGCTTATCAGCCGGCAGCGCGCCAACGCTTGGTGCCGCACTCTACTTTGGGCTTTGTCGCTGGGCTAGCGGCGATTATTGCTATGTCGTAATGTAGACTGGCTTTGCACAGGACAAGGGTTGACGAAGCGGATAATGAAGCTGAGATCGCGGCTTAGTTGCTCGCGTCATGAATAACAACTTCAGTTTAAGGGTTAAAGACCGGCCAGTTATTTTCTTTATTCCGAAACAATGTTATACAGCGCCATATAAACTTCGTTGCGGGTGTCAGTACAAAACCTCCAGTATAAAAATGATAATACAAAATGAGATCGATCCACGATGCGATAAATACAAGTACACTGATGAAACAGCTGGAGAATATCCCTTGTATATCCCTCCAGGTTCACGCATGTTTCGAGCATACCAGAATGCCCTATACTACTTGAGCATCCACCAGAGAGAAAAGGATGCGAAGGTGATAGCAACAACCGTCAAAATGGCAGCGCCCGCCCTATCACCCGTCGTGATGCGGGCCAGCTCCGAATAAGTCTCTATACTGGATCCAGCGTCTGGATCACCTTTGCTGGTGCCGCCGGTCTGGTTGGTCACAGCTACGGGAGCATCCAGGACCAGCAACGACGAGAGGGCGGCGAGCACATCCATCTGCTGCCCAGCTCCGAGAAGGTTGTCAAACTTGCCGCTGGTCCAATGGAAGCCGCACTGTCGGCCGTTATCGCCGCCCGTGCATTGGGCGACGGCGGCTTTGGTCGAACTCTTAAGCAGTGGCATAATCCTTCCGCTCGTGGAGGGGGCCAGTTGCGCGGTGTATGCCATCCAGCGGTGAAGAAAGCCTTTGTAAGTTAGCATGTCCGCTGTGCAAACGCCCCCTTCGCAGGCGGGCTCGTAGGCGACGCCGTCGACAAAGAAAACTCGCTCGATGCCGTCTAATAGACCGTTGATCCGATCTAACCAGATCTGATCGGATGTCTTCAAGCGAGATGTCAGTTTTCGCACCTATGCAAAGAATGGTCGGGATGGACAGAGAAGTATTGGTAAGAAGGACTGCGAGACTCACGTAGTTCCACAAATAGGCCGCCCCTTGAAGAAGGATGCCGGCGTTGTACGAGAATTGCTGTTTCGTGATTGTTGTGCAGTTATCGGATATGTCTGCACCGTCATATACATTCCATTGGTCGTCTATATACTTGACACTAATAAGCCAATCCCATGTACGGATCGTCCAGTCCAAGTAGGTATCATTCTTCGTGTAGCGGGCGAGGCGAGCCCCCATGTTTAAGAAGCAGCCGTTGGCAATTGCTGTTGCCAATTTTTGTCAGTCTACTATACGATGGTCAAGTGTCGCTACTGGCGGATTGGGGTAAAGTCGTGTGTTCACAGCTGGGGAGATCACCTCGGATCAACGAATAGTGCTGCGGTAAGAGATGAGCAACGTACTGTTCTTGTAGCTGAACCCTGGATTGAGCGAGATGGCCTGCCACCGCAGGCCAAAACCACATCCTCCGTCTCGCAGATTATCGGCGGTCTGCTCAGTCCATACCGCCTGGGCTAGGGCCAGCCATTGAGGCTGATCCGGAGGCGGATCTTGGAACTTGGTTTCGGCGGCAATCAACGCCGACATGGCCCAGAATGCCTGATCGTCATTCCCGAGCGAGGAGGTCCAGTTCTTGTCGGCAAAATCTCGGTTGGGACCAGCCTGCCATAGCAGAGCATCGTACGTGATGTTATTATACGTTGCGTCGCCCGTCCAGTGCCAGTAATCCAGTAGGGTCCCCCACATCGCTCCAGCTTCCCACCTGAGCGCTTAGTTAACAATTAGAACTTCGTCTGCGGCCGGGAGCGGGAGACGGACCAGTAGTAATCGCCGGCATTGGGTGGCGGACCAGGCAGGATACCTACTATTTGACCCGGTTCGTCGCCATGGTAGTAGGTCAACAAGTCTTCTGCGACTTGTGCAGCGGCTTGCTTGATCGATTCTGTGTACCCGAGTCAACAATGGTTAGGACTGTGTATTATGGCATACGGACTCCGCGCCGTTCTGTCTAGAGAGCACAAAGAAACCGGGCCTACCTCTGGAGTCGAGGTCGACCTCTAATGCGGCGTAGGCGGCCAGCGGATACAGCGGCAATAGAGAAATCAACTCCCGAAGCATGGTCCTATAATTTTACGTGACGCAGGTCATTCGAAAATCGAAACAGAAAATAATCCAAACCAAAAAACACACGAGATAATAATATATGAACACGATAAATTATGGGATATGGTAGAATTGCTGGGCGCGAGACAGGCGCCGTCTGATGTCTTACTGATCGCCGGATGACGTTGGATTCCAAGCCTCGTCTCCTGTCGCTGGTCTTGAGACGGCTGGCTTGATCGGATCCTAGCGATGGGGGGCGGAAGGGGCAGAAATATAATTATACAGCACGGCACGGCACGCACACCATGCGTAGTGTACATAGTCCACAACGGATTGCACGGCCCCGTGGATCGGAAACAAGATGTTCCTTTCAAATACGAGATTTATGTAGGTGCCTGGAGAGCAGCAGGGGATCCAATCAAAGCGGTACTGTACTGTCTGTACCTTTCCCTTGTCAGCTCTCGACCGTCCCTTTGATTTGTCGTCATGCTCTAGCTGGCCAACGGGCCATACGAGTCCAATTGGGGCGACAAATTGATCTTATATGGCTCTGGTAATCCCAGCTATCAAGATCTGCTCTGAGCCTGAAGCTTGAGCAAGTTGTCGTAGAGACATGATACCGGTATGATACTGAAACGGCTTGGGGGCAGATGTGTACATGGGTATGGCTGGAATATCAAATTAGAGTAGGTACCCAGTGTGGTGTATTTTTTGAAAGGCAGCGGGTGCTCCAACTACAGACAGATCAGAGCTTGCACTGCCCGGCTAGGAGCGCGCGCCAATCATTTTCATAGAGCTTGACACTGAATCTGAACATAACGAGTTCGTATTGCAACAAGCTCAAAGATGGGAAAGCAGACTGGGGGTGGCTTGGCTCAAAGCTAGTCCCATATTGGACTAAGACGTGCGGGTAACTTGGCATCTGTCAACACGGACGAATTGCAATGCTTGCCTACTCCGTATATTTTTGGTAAGGCCTGACGGAGTACTCCATGGGCCATAATCCCAAATCTTCCGTGTAGGGGTCCTGTTCGAAAATCCCGAGATTCTAGAGAGATTCAAGATGCCTCCCCGCAATTGCCTGCCTGGCAATACCTTGCGCAATGATTACGGGTGGACATTCTAATTACCCTGAATAGCAATTTGGTGCTTCAGTGTTCGATCTCGGGCATTTCCTCAGGCAAGTCTAGGCCTAACGGGACTTGCTCTGTTAAGCTGTGACCAAGCCCTCCGCCCTTCGCTTTCGTAGAGGCGTGCTGCTCCAGCTGATACAGGCTCCCTGGGCCGCCCATGGCTGCGAAGTCGAAAACACGATAGTCGGCGTTGAAGAACCAGCAGCCCGTGACACTTAGTCGCAAGAAACCCGAATGCGACACCACGATGATGACCTTCTCGGGCCGCCCGTGCAATTTCTGGAGCGCCGCCTGGCCTCGCGCTATTATTGCCGTCTTGGTATAGTGGTACTCGCTCCCGGCCCGTGATGTCTTGTCTGGCCATACTGGGTCGACGGCGGAGTAGTCTATACCCGGAAATTCGTCTGCGACGGTGGCCACTGCGCTGCCGACGTCGCATGGCTTTGCCGTGTTTTCTGTGCAACGATCTCAGTTCCTGCTCGAGCGGCTAACACGCCTCGCCTCGCCGGGGCCTCGGCTGGCACGCGGATGCGTGGGGTCCGTAGTCGTACCTTGCCAATGAGCATCGGCCTGTAGCTTGACGCCTTTCTCTGCCAGCCAGTCCACAGTGGCCAGGGCGGTTTGGATGGTGCGGCGCATCGGAGAGACAACGATAAGCTCGGCCTGCTGGGCCAGGGGATCTTCCATGAGTCCCTTTCTCAACTCGGCGCACTGCTTCCAGCCAAGCTCCGTAAGGCCCGGATCACGAAGAGAGTAATCCTCTGAGGAACATTAGCGCTGTGAAAGACTCCTCTTCTTCTCTGTGCGTATATGATCATGAAGACACTCACGGGTGGAGTTGTGCTCTGCCTGGGCATGGCGTATAAGGATGAGCGTCGGGGGCATAGTCGAGTTGGGAGAGTCCTCCTCTTTCTTTCCTACACTGTCCAAGATAGGTTATTTGTCTGGATCCATCCAATTTTCTGTAAATGCCTATCGTTCCCTCTCTATTTCTCTTAGGCTCCTCTCCTTCCTTCGACGATGAAGTCTGCATTCTATGTAAGTAGGTACGAAGTAGGTACTCTGTAATTAACGCACATGCTAATGTACAGTACATACAGCACGCATAGCTTTAGTGGACTAACCACATGCATACACCGTCTAGTCTAGTAGGTAGGGTACTACCTACCTGCACCTAGGTACATACTAACTTAGGTGGGTATACCTACGCGCTACCAAACCAGTGCTGTACGCAAACTGGCAGTTTACTTCCAGGTCGCATTACTTACCTGCATGTGACTACTTCGTACATGGGCGAAGGTAATTGGATACCCACCTGCATGTGGTTACCTGCTTGTGTAGGTAGTGTATGTAAATAAATTACCTGTACTTCGTATATTTTGAACATCAACTTCCCCAAGACCTGGGATATCAGCCTTTTATCAGAGTCCTCTATCCTGACCTCCCCATAGATGATTACCAGGTCAAGTGTTCAGATTCGCCATGACGAGCATTGACGAATTGTTCAAAGTAAGCACGAGAGTTCTCGGGAGACTTTTGAGAGGTCGCTAACGTGAACAGGCGTCTGGTGTCGGCAGCAAGCGCAAACTCGCGCCTCTTCAAGATCCTAGTAAGTCACAGAGGCCCCCGTCGCCGGTGACGGCCGGACTCCACACGAAACGCCCCTTATGAGGTCCTTCGACCTAACCTGTCGGTCCCTTCGCGACTAGATGCTAGCTACAAAGCTGCGCGTCTCAGCGGCAACAGCAGCCGCCGCCACGCACGCGTCGAAGATGAACCGCCCACAGACGATAATGAGGAAGCCGGCCCCGCGCCACCAGCAGACGACGGCGCTGCGGATGGCGACTACGGCCCGGCTATGCCGCCAGACGACGACAACAATGATGACGACGACGACGAGGGTGGCCGCTTCTTTGGTGGCGGCATGACGGCGCGGGAAGCCGAGGTTCTGGATTATCTCGACGGCACCGAGGCCGAGCTCGAGGTCGCTCCCGAGAAGATAGACGCCGCATGGTTGAGGCGCACGGCCCTAAGCTTCGACAAGAAGATCTCGCGCAACGCCGAGCAGCGCGCCAAGTTCGAAGACGACCCGTCCAGGTTCATCGCCAGCGAGGCCGAGCTCGACACCGAGATCAAGGCCCTGTCTATCCTGTCCGAACACCCGCAGCTATACCCCGAGTTTGCGCGCCTGGGGTGCGTAGCCAGCCTGGTCGCGTTGCTGGCCCACGACAACACCGATATTGCCATCGATGCTGTCGAGATCATCGACGAGCTGACTGATGAGGATGTTGCTGCCGAGGAGGCACACTATAATGCCCTGGTCGATGCCCTGCTAGCATCCGACCTGCTGTCACTCCTCGTGTCCAATCTCGAGCGTCTGGACGAGGCGCAAGAGACGGACCGTGGCGGTGCCTATCACGCCCTTGGCATCGTTGAGAATCTCTGCGGCCGGACCGTCACGGCGGAGCGCGTCGCTGAAGAGGAGGGTTTGCTGAAGTGGCTGCTACGGCGAATACAGTTGAAAGAAGCTGGAGGTGGTGTAAGCCAAAACAAACAATATGCGGCCGAGATTTTGGCTATTCTACTGCAGAACTCGACCCGGAACAGACAGAGGCTGGTCGGCTTAGATACCACCGAGATCATGTTACAACTGGTCGCCCCGTATCGGAAACGGGACCCCGAGAAGGGCGGCGAGGAAGAGGAATACGTAGAGAACCTCTTCGAGGCATTGGCCTGTATGGCCGACGAGCCCGAGGGGAAAGCCAAGCTCGTCGAAGCCGAGGGCGTGGAGCTCTGTCTCATCATGCTGAAAGAGGGCAAACTGAGCAAGGATGCATCGTTGCGACTGCTAGACCACGCGGCGGCTGGCGCGTCCGGGGCGGCGGTCTGCCAGAAGATCGTCGATGCCGGCGGCCTAAAGAACATCTTCACGTTGTTCGTGAAGAAGAGCACCGACCACCGGGCAGCAGAACATCTGATCGGCATCTTTGCGTCGATGCTACGTTTGCTACCGGCCGACTCGCCCGAGCGCATACGCTTGCTCGCCAAGTTTGTGGAGAAAGACTACGAGAAGACGACGAAGCTCGTTAAGCTCCGGCGCGAGTGTGTCGCGCGCATGAGCGCCGTCGACGACAGCATTCGGGTTGAGCAGGAACGGCTATCGGCGGAAGAAAGAGAGAACATGGCGGATGAGTGGTTCTCCCGCAGACTAGATGCCGGCCTCTTCTCCTTGCAAACATTAGACGTAGTGCTCGCCTGGCTTGTAGCCGAGGACGGCGGGGCCAAGGCAGCTGTCCAAAAGCTGCTGGCAGATCGGGACGAATCGCTGGATGTGGTCAAGGCGACGATACAGGAGCAAATCGAGGGCATAGACACGGATGATGCGGACAGCAACGACACAAGAGAGATGCTCTCAACACTAGTGAAGTTCCTACAATAAGGGTGAGCTTGATAGGAATGACAAATTATACATGCAGACCTCCTGGCCCAGCCCCTTCAACAGTAGCCCATCCCAGCCATAATCTACAACACAGCGCCATGCACGTGGCTCATCGTAGCGTACCAGAATTCCTATCAAGACCTCGCGACTCTCCAAGCGTGGACAACGTCAGAGCTCGTGGGGGATTTCTACCATCTTGTACGGTCGGATCAGATGCTGTCCACCCGTGTAACAGCCGCGGTATACTGTCAGTGGTGAAGAGGCAGGAAGCACCTCTACGCGGCCGCGGGGGGGACGGGCTTGACATCCAGAACGCCGTTTAGTAGGGCTTGAACAACCTCGGCTTGGTTCTTCTTGCCAGAGGCCTGGATCTCCTTGATTTTTCCGTCCGCCTCCTTATTCGCTTCGGCCTCGGCCTGCTTGTTGCCCTTGGTATGCTGTTGGAGAGATGGTACGTTAGTACATATATGTTGAGATGTGCCTTGCCTTCCGTAGCCACCACCACGACTATGATGACAGCTCCCACCGCTCAAAAGACCTAGGGGCGAGCGACAGAGTTGTAGTCCGCGGCTGGAAAGCAGAAAAGCGGGCTTGGGCAAGCGTTGCTGACCTCGGCCTCGAATTCCTTAAACTCTTCCTCTTTTGCCTTCCGGTAGGCGTCTATCTCCTTCTTGGCCTCATCTCGGGCTTCGCGAACACGCTTCGTTCGGACTGTTTGCGGAATGGAGCACGTCGGTCAGTCGGTTACTTGTGCGACACCGTCGCATGCACTAGATGATGGCAACATACGTTCACGGGCTGTCTGGCGTCAGCTTGTTCGTCTATTTGCCTGTCTATCAAGGGAAGAAAACGAGGGGAAACCCGGATCGCTTGATGGTACCTTTCTGGACAATCTTGGAGGCTTCTCTCTCTGCCTGTATCAAAGGAGAGCATTAGCTCCACTGGCCGGAAGGACGTGCTATGGAAAAGTCGATGTGTGTTGTATAACGAAGACGGGAGTGAATGCGTACGTCGAGCAAGGTCTGGATGCCGGTGGAATTCTGGGCCGACTTGAATGAGCGCATTGTTAGTTCTCCCTCATATCATTGCGGACTCGGGATGGGGATGTTTCAGGAGCGGTATACCATTATGACTCCTTATGGAAAGGGTTAAGCGAGCGGCTGGATATTGTCTATGTAATGCGCAAGGCGACTGCGAAGAGAACTCAGGTTGGAGTCTTCGCCCAAGATGATAGAGAATCAGATGAGGTTGAGCTGTGACAGGTCAGAGAGCTCAAACAATACATACAGCACATGCATCTAAATACTGTACATACTTGCCTATTGGGTTAGGTGACTTTGCCGCTAGGCGGCTGGCTAACTTGCTTAACTTAGCGGCTAGTTACTTCACTTCGGTCGGTACCTATCTACCTAACGGCTACCTAGGTACTGTACCTACATGTGTGCGGGTCGTAGGTGATGATTGCCATTTACTGTAGAGCTTGAGCAAAGAGAAGTTGCTGAAGAATAAGGCATGTAACATTAAACGATGCACCAAATAAATAGCTATAGCCAAATCTTTTGGCCATAACAGAGTTACCGGTATGATATACTATCTGCATACATCGATGATGATTAAATCAGGTAGTATTAGGTATTCCGTACTGCCGCCACATACGAAGTACGAAGTAACACAAAGAGGTAGGTATTCATAGAGGCAGGCTTTAGGCAGTCTGGCACCACTAATTTGGTAGCCAGGTAGGCACTATAGTGACACGACAAGTACTGTACAGTACCTAATTCAAGTAGGTAGCTACGTAATCTTAGATACTGAATAGGTACCTGCAGTTTAGCTGAAGCTTCAACCTAAGTTTTTCTTCCCCTGTTCCTGTTCCTGTTACAACTCGCGGCATTGAACTGCTCGCAAACCCCCCGACCATGTCACGCGCCTCGAAGCTCACCCTGCTGGGCACATCGTTGTTTGCAGCGAGCACGGTAGTCTTCGTCCACTTTCAGCAGAAATTCGAGAAGGAGGTGTGTACCGCCACAAGCAGCCCGGCCTCTCCAACGGCCTGGTATGGCCGAGTGTTCCTGACCTCTCTGTCTCCAGGCCATGCACCAGGGCGTTGTTCGTGACATGGAACAACAGCGGATCAAGCGAGAACGGCAGCTTGACTTTGATATGCAGAAAATGCTAGAGGAGGAGTATAAGAAAGGCCAGACCGTATCACAGTCAACAGACGACGGGGCCGATAAGACGTTACCGAACCGTTAACTGCTGTACTATGTGGAAGAAGAAGGGGGAGGGGGAGAAACGAAGGGAAAAGTGAAAAAACAGTGAGAGTGGAATAAAGGACAGCAAAAAAGGAACTTGAAAGCGAAGAAAGATCAGGAAGAACAAGAAGTGAAGAATGAGAGAGAATGAGAGAGACCGGGGAAAGCGAGCAACCTGCAACGAACATTCACAACTGAGGACATCAACTCAGCCGAGGCGAAGCGCCTTTTCTACCTCCTTCTTTCCTCGTCTCTTATCTGCGCCATGTTCGACGACTTGGACCTTGTTAGTAACGGCGGTGTTAGCGACGTGCTTGCAGGCCCCAAGTCATGCATCAAGGAATATATAATCGCCTACATCCGACATAAGGCAGTGCTTTGTGTCACCTCTCTCTCCAAACTTTTGGTACATGCCTTAAGGTCTCGTAGGGGAAAGGGGGGGAGGTCCTCCGAAATCTCCTGTTCGCGGCTCTCAAGGTAATCGTGCTACATATTCTACTACCGGTATTGGATCGTGCTCATCCGGCTCAACGATCAAGGAGAACAGCATGAATGGGAATTGCTATAGGCGCGTCTCTCTTTTATCTCTCCGCGCATACCGAGCACCAAGGACTTTTATACTACTTATTATCCACAGCTGTATACTCCTCCCGTCACCTGTAAGCCAACTAATGGGCTTAATTTTTGCAGGAGCTATATCATTCCACCTAGCGCAGCCAATCGCAATCGTCATGCTGCCTTCGGAGAGTTCTGCCTGTCTCTATCCTGAGCACGCAAGCTTCCTGTTGTGCTGTACGCCGGTCATATGTTCCCTCAGATGCTGAGAGGCTGCTTTGTACCCGGCGTTGCGTTGTACGAGATGCGGCCGGCAGGCAGGAAAAACAGCGCAACCAGAGCACCTTTGCGAACACGAGGATAATGGTGTGTCCCGGGCCCTGGTGACGTCCATCCAGCACCCTGCCAGCCGTTCATACCCTCCAGCTCAGCCGTCTCATCGACTTGGACGACGCAGTTGATCTCGCCGTAGGGGTGTGCGTGATACTGTCCCGAGAAGACGTCCTCGCTCTCCATGTACACGACCGTGATGCTGAAGAAGCGCGTCTGGGCGCTGGGCAGCGCGATTTTACCCCGTCGGTACTTTCTCCCATGGCCCAGTTCCGTTTCTGCGACCCATCCCTCGTCGAGCCCTTGGCGGACAAGGCGGCACAGATCGTCGTAATACCCGTTGCCCGGCCCGTAATCCTTGTTAAGCCTTTCTTCGAGCTCTTTCCCCGGCGTGCTTTGCCCATGTCGTGTGAGCCATCTGTCTAGTGATGGATGATACCACATGCACATTGAGATACGGATGATTAGGTGCTCGACTTACAGATCTTCCACCTCGGTAAGGAACTCGCCGCACCGCTTCACTAGAATTTGTGCTGTTGGCCACTGTACGCCGTCATTCGGCTACTAGTAAGCACACCCCATAGAAAGAAGTAACGTCTTGGATATGCAGAAAGCATTCATGGCGATCGGTTTCTCTCGGGATTATTAGAAATAAGAATTGTCATGGGGACTCACCTTCTCGAGGTCCAGGACAGCCGCCTGGCCGGCTTGGGACGGAGTACTATCCATTGTAGCCGAAGAGAATTCCGGCACGCCGTAGTGAAAACTTGTATCTGGTGCTAGCGAAAAGGGTGCCGGATGAAGAGTTGCAATATTGTAACCTAGAACCTTGGACCATCTAGATATACCCCCATTCTTCAGCTTGTTAACCACCAGTTGTTGTACCCCGCACATATCCACACTAGGCGTGTATTATATAATTTCTTGAGATCTACAGCTAGGTCATCTTACTCAGTAACATACTGAGGAGCTGAGTACCTTGATCCCCCTTCGCTTTCGCTTTCGCTTTCGGCGAAAGTGAACGCCTCTACATTCAAGAAAGAGGAAGCATCATGTCTTATATTAGGTAGATTTCCGATTACGCTGATGATAAACGGTTCGACTTAGGGGAGCAAGTCTATCGCCGTCTTAAGAGACGAACGCAATGATGCGTTAAATAACCCTACCTCTTCTATCTGATTCAAAATATACCATTTTTTTACACCTGTAGACATGCTTGTAATGGGGACCGGGATCGTCATTGTCAATTTGTTACATCGACTCCTGGTATGGTATACAAGCATATTTCATTGAGGTATTGTTTTCTCAGCTGCTTGAGCCGTATAGCCTTCGTATTTTCCCGTCAACGCTTAAGATACTACCATTCCTATGATGCTCTCTTCCCATGCTCCATGTGTGAAGTTGTGATTTGATCTTGATAGTAATCTATCACATCACCTCGAACATCTTCGGAAAACACATCGACTTTGGTCGACGCGAACTTTTGGGCACTGACTCCCTTTTCAAAGAGTATATCCAGTTCGGCGAAGGTACGCCCAGCGGGTTCCGGGACCCGGAAGTACGTATAGATGAGGCAGAGGAAGCAAGATCCGGCCTAGACGGCGATTAGACCCGTAGCTTATGCATTCGGATGTCGATCGGCTTACCCAGAAAAACCCAGCGTAGTTACCCCAGTCCCATGCAGTAGGGTTGAGCATGTATGGCGTGATAACACCGGCAACGATGCCTACGATATTGCTGTTATCGAGTTAGCCAGACACTCACTTCGGCGGTAACTAAGGCATAAAACTTACTATAAGATTCGCCCCAGCACAACAGTTTTGATCTGCAAACGCCTGGAGGACAGCTCGGCAACCAGAGAATAGCATACAGTGCCGACAGTCAATTGATAAATCAAGGCCCAGACGAGCAGAATGGACCCCGTAGCCAGTGAGGCTGCATTCCTATCCGGGGCGAGACCGAGGAAGCCAAGAACGAGAAGAATGACGAAAAGCGCGGCAAGGCCGGAAATATAAAGAGTCCTGAGAAGTTCTTAGCGCTCGATATCAGCCAACGACAGACGGTGATCTACCTACCTCCGTCCAAACCCAAACGTAATTAACGTCCAGGCGCCCAACACGCCAACGCTGTTGATGGCGTACTGGCCGAGGGCAAAGTAGTAGGCCTTGCTTTCGCTCAGCCCTGCTTGCTGGAGGAAGTACGTTGAATAGTTGGAGAAAGAATTGCCGCTCAGATTTTGGATCGCCCAGCACATGCACACAATCTAAGCAGGTCAGCCAACGGAGCGATCACAAGGACGTCGATGGTGTCAGTCTACCTCGGTGCGGCGCAGATCGATTCCCTTGAAGCAGTCCCAGTAGCTTGCGCCTTGCGTTATCTATTACGAATGAGTCCAACGTCTTACGCAGGGGTGCTAAGAGTTTCTGCAAACCTTCGCTTCCAGGGCGGTAGTGTGGGCCATCACTGGAACGGCTGGAGTCAGTAATTACTCTTTCAGGCAGTTCTGGAACTCTCAAAACATGCTCCTGGAACACGCTCCCGAGACATCCAGGAGCCTCAAGGTACTATAACGGGAAGAAAATGGCTCGAGGAGTCGCTTACTGGCGATGGTTTCGTCCGCATCGAAATCCGTCTCTCGGTTCAGACTCGTCAAGCGAAGCAATGACTTCTTGGCCTCGTCCAGCCGTCCATGACGGACCTGCCACCATGGACTTTCGGGAGCCAGGAGAATCCCGATAATCAGGGGCACCGGCCAAATCCATTGGAGTGCGTACGGCTAGACAGACGATCAGCACACGACCGCACGATAGAAGGCCAGAAGCCGATTTACAATCCGATACGCCCATTCGTCAGACCTCCAGCTATTCCCAACAATAGCGCCGATGCCGATCAGCTGACCAAAGCCCCAGCAGGCGTTGATGTAGGTAGTCAGGTACCCACGCAGAGCGACGGGGCAGACCTCAGACGCATAGGTGATGGTGATGGTCTGGAAGACGCCCCAGGGTATCCCACAGAGGATCTCGGCTACTTGAAGGTGGATGACATTCTGCGCGGTGAAGAATATGGCTACAAAGCCGGTGAGCAGTGTCAGACAGGCCACGACGGTGTAACGGTATCCGAACCGCTCGGATACGTATCCATTGATCATCAATCCGATGATCTCGCCCTACCGTGAGCGTGAGCGCAGTTAGCATCACGAGCAAGCTGAGAAAAGGGGGGGAAAGGCAAAGAAAAGAAAAAAGATATGTTAAAGGCCGTGACTTATAAAGCCGCCGGCACAATTCAACCCACCACGACAGCCCCATTACTTAGTCCTGCTTGCCAAGCCGGTGAGACCTGGTAATCGACCGTGCCCTGCTTGGTGATATAGGGTTCTCCGTATTTCCTGTTGAACTGCGAATCGCCGTAGAAATTGTTGATCAGCGCCACGTCGTATCCCTCCATGACAATACACGTGGAGATGAGGATACTCCATCCAATGGCCTTGGGGTAAAGCTTGATGCCCTGCAGCAGGCTCATACTATGCTCCTTTTCGGCAGCCAGACGAGCATTGCGAATGAGAGCGTCCATGGTGCTCTTCCCGCACGGCTCATCGTTCTCCTTGGATTCATCGGGGAGCTGGGGAGACTGCTGCACAGGGTAGGGCTTTTCATCATCCACGGGAGATAGATGGATGTTTGTCTTGTCCGTATCCAGCGCCATCGTGTCCAACGTCGGTTGATACTGTCGCTCTGGGGTGAGTCTGTGGGGGCTCGACCGCCTTGTGAATGAGCTGAGGCCGCTTCGTTTATCTACTTATTTAGTAGCGAGAGTGCGGAGAGGTCTTGTGCGTATTCGAGAGAACTAAGAACCCGCCAAACTGAAGATCGGCCTTTTTGTGTAAGCCGTAGACTGACTGGTAGGAAGATCGTCTTGCCAAAACCCCCCAATTCCGCTCAAGCTGCACAGCGATGAACACCTGCAACTTACAAGGGACTTGCTCGCAATGCAAGGAAAAGAATTGCCTTCGCTAATTTGTCGAATCCCCAAGCCACCCCTGCCATCACCATCCCCGTTGCAGAACTCGTTGATCACGCTTGAGTGGAGTTTGGCGGGGAAGACCAACATTTACACTACGCATATTAATTACACTACGGACTAAGTTAACCTCAAGACTTTCCTACAAATGAATGTGCGGATGTTTGAGTAGTGCTCAGACTACATATGTATGTATCTACCTCCTACAAGTGCGATCACAAGGGCACAGGGTAATAACCAGACTGGCTGATGGCGTTCTGTGGTATTATACCCCTATGCTATCTCATTTTTTGTCCGCTTTGTCCTAATGGTCGCCCGTGACTAGCCGCGGAAGAGGCACGTATTTTGTATGTACCAAGCTTGAAAACCCGAGCCAGCTTAGGTACATAAGGTAGTTGGTCACGATTGTTGGTTTCTTGGCTGGACCAGGTCCCGATTAAAGACTAACCCAAAGCTACATAGTGCACATGATGCATGTACTTATGGAGTAATTACACTACCTAAGGTAATACTTCGTACTTCGACGTTCGTACTGTACAGTACAGTACTTCGTACATGTTTCTACGCTACAACATCAAGCCAACACTAACAAAGTCGTTTTTTTTTCACCCCTGGGCAAAGATACTGTAGCGTGCAATTCGAGACTGCTCGTTCACAAACGACAAGGATCTGTAGCACCTCAAACTACCAACGCGGGGAAGCTATGTGCTCTGCTCCATAGTGATATTCAAACCCATCATTGACACATCTACGAAGAATATATGTAGTGGATGTTGAGGGCGAGGTCGGCCGATTTTCGACTCGCGTTAATTAGTTGACTGCCGGCCGAGGCTCTCTACCGCCTTTAGGAATAGAGAATTCCGAATGCCCCATACAGTACGGAGTACCTACTACATGTACTTCGTACATACGTCCATACCTCTCCGCGCATACCAACCCCAGACCCCTAACTTCTCACAATCTTTTCCCACCAGTTCCGTCCATGTCGATCCAGAACCTGGAAGAGATCTCAACGAGTTGGAGTAATTTTTGGAGAAATGCCCTGATTCACCATAGCTCTACCCACAAAATCTCGGTTGACGACGTCGCGAATGCCCTCATCCAATCAGACGGGCTTATTAGCTACACCATGCGTAACGTGTCGTGAGCACCACTTAAAATGTGTGCCATATAAGATATGCTCTCAACTGCAACTTACGATATTAACCAGTGGAATGCCCAGGTGACCGCGATACTCCCAGATGCGGCCGGTGTGTTCGTGCTGGTCGCGAATGCAAGCTTTCGTTCAAATTCAAGTCGAGCATAAGTAAATCGATTTGTTTTCTGCTTCTGCTACAACCATGACATCTAATCATAATCTGTAGAAACTAAGTTCGGCAAGGACCAGAGATGGATCCGGCTGCCAAGAAGATGTAACTTTCCTCGCTCATTAGCACTATCAAGGGGCCAACTACTAAAGGATCTGCCAGTGATCTACGTGGACGAGACTCAATATTTGGCAGCAAGAGATTTGCCTGCCGATAACCCGGCTCAACCTGAATATTACGTCGATGGCGGAGCCGTTGATGAGCTAGAATCGCCTTCACCAAGAAATTCTGGCCTCATAGCAAGTGACTTCGGAAGGAATAGGCGATCCGATCGATCGACCGCCGAGATAACGTCACAGGAGCGCATGCAGCATAGTGATGCCGAATACTCTGGGCTGGGGTCACTTGGCCCGGATGCTCATCCTCGTTCACAATTCGGGAGCCATCATAGCAATCCGGGTGTGGAAGAACTACAGACTACGCAGCCTCCCGGCCAACGTCTAAGTCCATACACGCCATCTCACACGACGAAGTCAAATTCGCATTTCTACGATGTAGCCGCGTTGCCCCTTAAAGATCGGATGGAGGCGGTCTTGTTTCGTCATTATATCCAGAAAATTGCTGTCTGCGTAAGCATCCAAGTTGGGCCTAGGTATTACTTTGTATAACCACTTAGGCTAATGACCACAACAGCTTGATTGCTGTGATCCGCTCCAGCATTTCGAGCTGAGCGTGCCAGAGCGTGCCGCTACCTGTCATACTCTACTGAATGCAATTTTGGCCATTGCGGCGAGACATCTCAGCCATAACAGCGACTTTGACCCCTTAGCGTCGAACAGGTATCACGATGAATGCCTCAAGTCCCTCATCCCGATGATGAGCCATTCTTCTGCTATCGCCGACGAGAACCTATTCGCCGCAACTATCATTCTGCGCATGCTCGAGGAAATGGATGGTAAACAGCAGCGCAGACTCCTTGTCGATATGGTTCGTTAACTGATACCATAGGCTCCCTTACCGGGCACGACAACTATAGCCACCTCCTAGGTATCCATGCTTTTGTCAACGCAGGAGATCAATATATGGTGCCAGGCAGCTTAAGCGCAGCAGCCTTCTGGGTAGGGCTTCGACAGGAGATTTATATCGCGATTCTCACTCAGCAACGCGTGAAACTTCACTTGGATGACTGTATTGTGGATCGATCGCTGGACCCGGCAGAAGACTATATTTGGTCAAACCGTGCCATCACTTTGCTAGCCGATATCTTGAATTCCTGTTTTGGCGAGACGCCACTGACTGCGCAGAGATGGAACGTGCTTCATGATGCCACTGAAAGTTGGACAAGGGCGAGGCCTTCTTCCTTCGAACCTTTCTTCTATCGAGATGGATTAGGCCCCGGGGCGTTTCCAGAAATCTGGCACGGTTCTAGCTGCCACAGTGTGACACCCATTGCAACGTGTTACAATCCATTTTGCTAACTTATCGGGATCAGTTCTCGGGATTCAACACCACCTCCTAGCTCAGCTATTTCTAGTCCAGTTTGACCCTTCGATGCCTCGTGTTGGCACAAGTCGCCGAGTAGCGATGCGAAAAATGACGGTAAGCTAAGGGCGAGATGTGGGATTCATGTCCTACCCACCATACCCCATTGTAAAATATGTGAATTACTAATGCAATCAAGCAACGTATTGAGACACTCATGCGGCGGCTATGCGGGCTTGGAATCAGCAATCAATGGACGCCCCCAGCCATGTTCACAGCATGTATCGGTATTGCCATGTGTAAGCGTCCGACGCCTGCCTTATGAAGATATTCGACTAATCATGAACGTCAGTTGGAGACCATTTCGGCGAACGAAGCGACCAGGAGGCCTTGGCGGACTTCCTCAAGAAGACCGAGACCGCTCATGCAAGACCCACGGCGGCCATACAACAGCAGCTAATGAAAGCCTGGGGGTGGGTGGATGCTGACGATTGAGCGAAACTCGTGACGCAGAGCCTCGATGGCCCGGTAGGAGATGCCTTGGGGAATCTCCGCTAATGATACACGAACAGAAGAGCACGTGTTATTTGCAATTCTCAAACCCACAGATAGAGGCTAGAGCAATGTCAGTAGCGCAAGTTTTCCCCATACCTACGCTACAGCTAGGCTTGCAGTATGTACAATAGATAGAACATCATGTCCCAGGGTCGTCAGGCGGTACTGACGAAACACGAAGCGGTTGATAGGTCATCAGGGATCATGTCAGCCCATCAGTCGGGGATTATTACCTTAAAATACATCAAATAGACCCAGACCCCCGACCAGAAGCCCCAACCCCACCATGTTGTGGAGTAGAGGCCTTCTCTGGTGTGTTCACCTAGGAACCATACACGACTACCGCCTTGGTGTAAGTCGGCGATTTTCACCTCTTTAAGCTTAAATACGTCTTGTATCACGACGAACAAAGGTCACTTCCGCGCCCAATGTTTTCTAACACGCATTGCTCCAGCCTCCAAGGTTTCAGATTCGGATTATTTAAAGCTGATGACTTTTCTTTACCATGTCCCTATCCAGAATTAGTCCAAAGTCACCATTCAAAGACTGTTTAGACCTTATTCCACCTCTAAATCAGTTCCCACTCTGTTTCGATCGCTTCAACATACAGGAATACTACGATCGTGAAGCTAGCCCTATAGACAGCAATGGCACCGGGCATCCTAGTCGAAGACACCAGCGGCCGTCATGGCCTCGAACTCGAGGCCGTCTCAGACAACATTGACGAGGTCAATGTCTTAAAAGATCAGTTGAAAGAGCATTCTGAATGGGACTCCAAGTCCAAGTTTGATGCCGCGAAAGACAAACGTCACTTTAGACGGTACGAGGAGGCTTGCGATCGAGTCAAACTCTTCTACACAGAGCAACACACAAAGCAAACCGTTGCCTATAATCTGAAAGCTCGAAACAATATCAAGTTCCAGAGGCGGGGAGAAATGACCATCTGGGAAGCTATGGAGAAACTCAACACTTTAATAGACGAATCAGATCCTGATACGAGCCTGTCCCAAATACAGCATCTCCTCCAGTCTGCCGAAGCTATTCGAAAAGACGGCAAGCCTCGGTGGATGCAGCTGACTGGCCTCATTCACGACCTAGGCAAGCTCTTGTTCTTCTACGGGTCTGAGGGGCAGTGGGACGTTGTCGGCGACACATTTCCTGTCGGCTGTGCTTTTGATGAGCGTATCATCTACCCCGGGTCCTTTGTCGATAACCCCGACACTAAGGATCCAGTTTACAGCACCAAGTATGGTATCTACTCTCCTGGTTGCGGTCTGGATAATATCATGCTGTCCTGGGGACACGACGAGTATCTCTACAATGTCGTCAAAGATCAGTCTACGCTGCCTCCCGAGGCTCTAGCTATGATACGCTACCACTCATTCTATCCTTGGCACAAGGAGGGCGCTTACCGCGAGTTCATGACCCAGCATGACGAGAAGATGCTGGAGGCTGTCCGTGCTTTCAACCCGTACGACTTGTACAGCAAGAGTGATGACTTGCCGGATGTCGAGGAGCTTAAGCCTTACTATTTGGAGCTCATTGATGAGTACTTCCCTCAGAAAGTCATTAGCTGGTAAATGGACATACACCTAATTATCTTCACGACTGTATATATCTATATAGATGTCGAGCGCGGCGTATCTTCGGCATTGAATTACAAGAAGAATGAGAGCTTCATTCATTGATCTTACAACAGCGCTCAGCTTGCACGAACACGAGAGGATAACACGATTGTTAAGGCATTACACACTTTTGATGGTTGAAGGCATACACATAAGTAAATGAAAATATCTGTTACTAATTATGAATCTATGGAGGGGTGTTTACTGCAGAAAAAGGAACGCCGAACCGATCACGGGAGATAGCTACCCTCATAATTCAGGCAGTACGAAGGATCAGCGCATTTCGAATATATGGAAACGCGTGCCGCGCCACCACAGAATTCGTTCGAGTTGCCGGCGCAGGTCATGGAACAGTCACCCAGCGTACCGTTTGTTGGCATGCGATCCTGTGGTATATCATTACCGCAGAAACACTGCGATCTGAACTCAAGACCGGCATGTTGAAAGCCCTGTTTGGAGCACATTGAGATGCATGTCTCAACCGTCATGTCAGGCTGGTCACTGAAAGCACCCGTGAGTGTACGACTCTGTCCAGCCGGATCCTTGGCGCACGCCGTGTACTTCCACCCTAATTTCTGTGTCATATCAGTGAAAGGGAGTATAGGATCGCCGATTTGAGTTGCGGTGCGGCAGTCTGGTCTCTGCACTGCGGCATCAGAGTCGATCGGATTGCAACCTGGAAGCGCTGGGAGAACACCAGTGATAGTCTCATTCACGCGGGGAAGGACCTTGCACGCGGCCATATCGTCGTCGTCACGTAGCGTAAATGCGCCGCAGTCTTCGATGTTCCCGCTGGAGGAGTTGCACTCATCGATTGCCTTTTGAAGAGTTGGGAGGTCCCACCCGTTCATGAAATCAGCGTGGTAGCCGTAGCCGTGAGTATCACTGTTCAGTCAATAAGCATCTCTTATATAATCATGCTCAACTAGGAGTGGGGGACATGGTTGCAATTACTTACCCGTTGGAGAAGACGAAAGGCTGCGTATTCCCGTACCAATTGTCCTTGAAATGATCAACATTCCAAGTGACTTCGTAGAAAAGAGTGATGAAGCGTTTCGGGTGAGTGTTTGGGCATACACCGTTATCGAGGCCACTAGGATATGCCACTGGGCGTTTGAAGTTAGCTATAACAATCATGTATCTATATATTAAGTACTCAACTATCGGTAAAATTGAGTGGCGTGGGTTTGGCCGCTGAAGGACACTTTGCTGTGTACCCATTGGCTATTGACTGAATAAAGATGCTGTTGGAATCACTCACTGTGGCTCTTGTGGTCTGGAGAGCCTAAATTCTGACCGTCCCAACACGATGGCATGATCAATTGGGTCCGTAGGCCGTCGGGGCAGTTCTTGTTGGGAAGCTCAGAGGTCGCTGGACCTTCAGTTCCGCTAAAATACCTAATGTCAGCTGAGAAGATTCTCAAATATATTGGCAGGCCTCTAGGGCATTATCATCGCTCACAGAGAATTCGTATGCCTCGGAAAAGACTGACATGAAAAAAGAAAGGTGGAAAACTACCTACAGACAGACGAAAGATATGGCCCGTTGTTCCAGAGTATCAGTGTAGTTGCGGCTATCCTGGGTGCCAGCAACCATACGAAAGCCCTTCGGAAAGGCAACGAGACCTTCTGCTGCACTTGGATCTGATCGTTGTCTATTACAGGTTAGTGTTATAAGAACCACGAATCATTCTGCATCAGGTTACATACAGGTAATAAATGAGTCCGCCCCCGTTCTGCTTGACGTCAATGAAACTCCCGTTCTGTGCTTGATACCAGAGACTGGGAACCCTATTAACGAAGCAGAGTTAGCAATTACTCTTTATTGTAATGGATCGACAGTGTTCCGGAGGATTTCGAAGGTAAGCTCGAATGAACTGCTCGGTCATACTCACCAATAGTTAGATTTATCCTCGATTACTTTGCAGGTAGAACAACCCGCAGCCTGCGTGTCGTCGTAAGCCATCGTGAAGTTGAAAGCATTGGAGCCCATGACGGTGTGGACGTGAGTAGAAACTGCGTTGGGATTCATGATCGGGTCAGCTCGCTCAACAACAACTGGGGAAGCGCATGGTAGACGCCAGAAGGCATCCGCCTGAGCAGTGAGAACTGCTATCCCGACAAACGTTATTGCACGGGTATTTGGGAACATTGCATGCCAAAGCGCGAGAATCGTATGCAAAAAGAAATGGAAAATATGCGGATAAAGGTTGAGGAAGCGTAGTGCAGGGGATTTGGGCATCTAGAATAGTCATTGAAGTCGATAAATCAACAATAATCCATTTATAACAGATGTTTGGAGGGACATCTAATATGAAGTCAAAGGAATTGCTTTGTGATCTAGTAGTCTTCACATTCGGAGATAGCTTTGATAAATAATACAATGCCAACAAGAGAAATTTGTTCAGTCATACAATGACTGGAGGGTAAACAATAGATAGAAATCACAATGCCGACCGTAAGTATAATCTGCAGCCGCATTACCGGCTACAGTACTTCGTACGGAGTAGGCGGTGGTCAAATTTCGAATCATTGCCTCAGATTCCAGAATCACAAGGTCATGCGCTCAACTATTGGAATCGTCCTTGTGTCCATTTAGTAGCATCTTGTCACCTTGTTGGTAACCTATTGGACTTGATGCGCCGAGCGCAAATGTAGGGCAGAAACACCACGGGCACTCTTGGTTCGCTGGCTTTGGGTGCTGAGAAGAGAGACCCGCACAAGACGCACGGAATGATAGGATAGCAGCAGCGCACTTACAAACAAGCACCTGCATTCACCCAACCCAGATGCTTAATACATACGAAGAAGAATTGTTGATACAGGCTAACAGAGAAGTAAGATCGACACGATATCATGCACTGATCGATCCCTATAGTCATCGCCAGCAGAGATCCGCTGATCTCCATGAGTGGCTTTTCCCCTATATCCTCTATCTTCTATGCGTAAAGGGGGTCGGGTTTTCTGAGGAGGCGAAAGCATCTGGCGCTTTTATGGCATTTGAAGCGCAATGCGCGTTGCGGGCGGTAATGGATATGTAATTATCTACTGCGGAACTTCGATAAATTGATCGGGATTTACGGTCATGAATCCTATCCGTCAACGAAGACTGCGCGACTTAGTAGGTGATTTCAGATCTTGTAGGTATTCGCCACAAGCACAAGTTGAAAAGTTCTGCTTTGTTCGTACTACGTAGCTCTTACTGTAGCCTCTAAGTTCCCAATTCCGCCGCATTGCATTGCTACACAACAGTACTCCATACGCGGTGAGCATTGACTTGTCGAGCATTAACTTTATCGAGAAACACTCGGCGTGAATCATAAAGTCTAAATGAAATGTGCAATGGTAGCACAAGAACTTTGAATTTTTCGAAGCTTTACTTGCGAATTTTGGACGAATGCTATTTGCTATTGTCGGATGAGCAATGTGCACTGCCTACCGGTGATGACACACCGTGACGACTCACTCTGTATATTAGGCTGCACGTGAAGATACATTTAGTTCTTTAGCTTTACATATAGCAAAGATTTTTTCTCTCTGCAGAAAGCCGAGACAGCTACTTGCGAGTTTAGCTAAAGAGAAAATCGACGGCTCATACAGTCATACTACAAAACCTATCAACTGCGTCGTCCCTGCAGGTGGCTCTGTTCGCTGGCGGCCCTAATCTGTTTGGTACGACTTGCAGTGTCTTCTACCGCTTCAAATCTTCTTCTTCTTCTTCCTCCTCCTTGTCCTGATTGTATTGGTTTTGTTGAAAGCCTTCCCACTCGCCACCTCGAATGACTACTTATTCCGCGCGTTCATCTACAACGGTTCAAGCGAATCAACCTAATCCAAGATACACCCTAGCCTGTCATCATGTCGACTTTTACTGAGCAACAGGAGCCTTGGTACCTGAAATCGAGGGCCCCTGTTCTTTTTCCGATGCACGCTGGCTTTAGCCTCGACATGCCTCAGTCTGCCTTTGATGATCTTGTTAAAGGCATTGTCCATGCCGGCAGCGCTACCCAACAAGATAATGCGGAACAGGCAAAGAGCGAGCAGAGCGACGGAGATGACGGTCTCGCCGTAATAAGTGAGATGAGCCTCCAGAATACGCAGGGCGATTCGACACAATTTGAGATGATCGCGGCGACAGACACTGTATCTGACCAAGTGTCTACGATCGGATCGGACGAGCCTAACGATGGCCAAAATGGTCACCCTTTCATCCAAGGTCTAATGTTCTACGACGAGCAGAGACCCATGCCGGAGGGGGCCACTTTGGAAACAGAAAGAGTCCCTGCATTATCGATGGAAAACAAGATGCTCACAGAAAATGACGATATTGCATATTACTCTACCACATCATCTACCCTTGATCTGTTCACCGAACTCGAAGAAGTGGTATCCAGCCCGCGGCTGTCACAGCTGCTCGATGCTGCGTGGAGGGAGGATTCTCTCGCCACACTCAAAATCATCTTCAACGCCCGTTCCATCCATCTCGGCAAGGCATCCAGAACTGTCTTTTACCGCTGTGCTGGGTGGCTCGCACAACACCATCCCCTCACACTCATTTCCAACCTTCGCTGGCTGAGCCGTCCCATTATCCAGAAAAAGGTCGACGAGAAAGGTACAGAAGGAATAGATCCCGAGGCGGTGATGGTGGACGTGGAGCCCAAGATGGATGTTGATGATATCACCCGACTTGATGTCAAATACGGGGTCTCCCATGGCTACTGGAAGGACTTATTGAATATACTCGTCCTGGGTGTTAGCGGGAGCCTAAGCGTTCTCGCGGATCCGAACTACATACTCTACACTGGCAATAAAGGGTATGTAGGTATGAGCCAAGAACTAGCAAAGATCCAGCGTACCACGACGCGAGATGAACGGCACAAACAAGCTACTGCAGCCTTCAACTCCGACGGGGTATACAAGGGACTGTACCTCACCATTGCCCGTCTATTTGCCGAACAGCTCAAGAAAGACTCGTCTTTACTGAAAGGTGATGATCTCAGAGCGAAGAAGAATATCTCACTATGTGCCAAGTGGGCTCCTTCTCACGACCGATTCCACGACAAGCATACATTCATCGTTTCCAGCATTGCTGAGATGCTGCATCCCGTGGCAGACTTTCCCAAAGGCCATGATCCAATGGATCGGGAACTGTATCTCCGCCATGCCCGTGAAGAATACCGCAAAGACCTGTCGGAATTGCGCGCGCATCTCGACGTCGTCGAGCGAAAACTCTCTGCCAAGGCATATGACAAGATCGAATATAAGCGCGTGCCGTCTTTGGCCATGAACCAATACGCTAAGACTTTTGCTGAGAAAGATACGGAGCGTTTCGAGAAGTACCTTGATGAGGTGGCCGCCGGCAAGATGAGTATTAGCGGTGCCACACTATTACCTTCTACACTGATCAGAACAGTCATGGGGCAAAGCACACAATTACCTTCCAGTCGGGGTTTAAAGCTACGTCAACAGAAGGCGGCTGTAGCGATCAAGATGCAGGGGCTCAAAACTAAGGTCGCTGATGGACAATGGAAGACCCTTGTCCAGCGAATCCAAAAGTCAGGAACTCTCGAATCCAGCATCGCAGTCTGCGACGTCTCCGGCTCTATGACTTATCCTACTTTTAGGGATGGAACCTGCCCCATGGATAGCGCCATAGGTCTCTCGCTTCTGTTGGCTGAAGTGACCGCGCCCCCCTTTGGTGGCCATTTTATCACCTTTTCCTCCCAACCCCAGATGCAGAGCATTGACCTATCCATGCCGCTGAGTGACAAGGTGCATCGGCTTCGCACTGCTCATTGGAACATGAACACGAATCTCACGGCCGTCTTCGAGCGACTCATTCTTCCCATGGCGATCCGCAATAAACTCTCTCAAGAGCATATGGTCAAGCGCGTATTCGTCTTCTCTGACATGCAATTTGACGACGCTGAAGGCCAGTATGGGTTTCCTTCCTCCTTCGAGCGCATCCAGAGAAGCTATCGTGATGCGGGCTATGAGATGCCTCAGCTGATATTTTGGAATCTGGCCGGTGGACGCGCCGGCTACGGCGTGGGAACTGATGGCAACCCGACGGCACCCAAGCCCGTTATAGCAGACGAGATTGGGACCGCTATCGTGAGTGGATACTCACAGTCCATGCTGAAAGTATTCCTCGACACGGGATTGTTTGAGGACGGCGATGAAGACGATGAAGACGACGAGGAAGTTGTCAAGACGGCGGAGGAAGACGACACCGTCATTGTAGACCCCGGGATGTTGGCCAAGAAACAAAGGTGGGATCCGATGTATACTGTCAGAAAGGCCATCAGCCATAAGGCGTACGAGCCACTCGTGATCCAGGACTAGGCCTGAATGGATGTATGCTACATTGGCCGCAGAAGTTGGCTGTTTCCGTAGTATTATGCGGGTCATCTGGATCATATTGATTAATGAATGGCATGATCGTTGCTGCCGGGATAGGGCTGTTGAATGCCTTTTTTTTTTTCTCGAGACGTGTACTCGGACCAACGGTTGCCCACAGTAGCCAGAACTAGCGAGCGCAGACTGGCATATTTGCTCGAGGCGGAGTCTCAATTCAGTCCATTCCTACATTATCTTGCTGAGTGTTCAGTTCTGATTCCATACTCGCCGAGGAATTAGTACAGGCGATCGTGACGAGACTGGGAGGCTCAGGGTCTCTCGCCCGTTATTTATGATTGATGGCAATAATACGGCTTACTGCGGTGCTGATTGGGATATTACACGGCATCCGTCTCTTTACTAATAACTCCATCCCGCAAGGGATGAATAGCCTGTCAATGATAGCCTTCTATGTACTTCGTAGTCTGTGAAAGAATTGGTAGAATTGTGCTTAACGGCGCGAAAACCCCGGAGTTGTAACCCTCTTAACCTTGAATGCCTAGTTTAGGTTGCTCGTCCCGGGAGAATTCATCACGGAAATGCAGGGAGACTGAAGTATGCAGCGCTGTATGAGTTGCAGAAGTCGTCAGCAATACCTCGACTACTATCGTCCACCGACCCGTAGTTCTACTGCAAGATGTTTCACCGCACACAGCAGGTTTTCTACGACCGTCGACCGCCCTTGTGACTCAACTTTCCGGGGTAGGAGTAGGTTCGGAATGTGTCGTTTTGCCGCCTCGTATTTCTCTCCTTAGATGACGAGATGTGCTGACCGGAAGGCGGACATGAGTAGTGCGGAGCAGAACTGGGAGTCTTCGATGTATACAGCCTTGTCGACCAACTCTTCGCATCGTTCGAACCGGGTAGACGACAGTAGATAAGTCGATGTTGACATTATCAGTACCTGCACCACGCGTACTACGTAGCGAGCTGGTCTAGTGCGCATCTGGATCTAGGATTCTACCTCAACCTTTAAGTGTATGCAAATCAAAGACGTCGCGTAGTAACACCAGATTTGCTGGGCTGACGATCGGAAGTGTCCTATCGGGTGGGGGGGTTATTTCGTAGATCAGACGTATAACGCAGCAATCAGATTCTCAAATGAGCATGGTCCCGGCCTTGCCGTCGAGGCTTAGACAGCTGGATTGTCCCATACATAGCGCTGGAATATGGAGGCGCTACCAGACATGCACAGCGGCTTTCTTGGTCGTTGGTCTTTGCGAGGTTGGGCGGTCATCAGTCGCCTATTATGGTCTGGCCCAGGGATTGACCAAGCTGGACAATTGTCTTCTCGTATACTTGTCCAACATTCATCTGCAGCTCTTCGTCTTCGTCTTCGTCTTCGTCTTCGTCTTCGGCCTCCTCATCTTCGTATTCCCTTGATTCATCATCTCCGCCGTCCCTATTATCCTCATTCTCAACTCTGCGGTTGGCCTGCTCGGTGTCGCCTGAGCTGAGAGATCGGGAGCGTGAAGGAGGATGCCCCCCGAGAGCAGCATCGCCAGTAGTAAGAACTGAGCCGTTGGGCTGGTCGTCATCCGAGTTGTCATCTTCCTCTAAAGCCCAGCGAAATTGCGCCTGCTCGTCGTTCTTCGGATCACTGTCGGCTGATGGTTCCAGGCTGGGATGAGATGGTGTGGGATCGCTGGAGTCCGCTTGGGGGCTTTCGCTGCTTCCGACTTTGACGCGCTTAGATGTCACCACTGCGTCGGTTATAGCGATGCCATCTACCATGTCTCGGACTTTCCGCTTGGTGGGGGACGTTGGCTTCGCAGCTATGAGGCTGAGGCCTACGCTGTCGCCTACCTCTTCAGTCTTCACCGGCTTGGCTGGGCGGGCGCCATGCGACGCGGAATTCGGAACAACGGCAGATGTGCTCGGGGCCTCGATCCTATCGCGCGCAGGCGTCTTTGGCGCGTCCTCGTCTTCCATTTCATGCACCACGTCGACCTCGCCACTCATAACTACGGCAACGAGCATGCGAGTCTCGTCGGCCAAGCTTTTGCAGCGGACCATGTCGGTTCGTGAGAATCTCAGCTTGGCGCTGTTGTCGACAGCTGAGAAGCCGGGCAGGGGTTCCTTGGTCTTCACGTCATAGCCCACCAGCAGGCTCGCGAAGCAATGATCCATCTTCTTGAGGAGGGAGAAGGTCGGCCGAGGCGCAGGAGGGAACGAGGGAAGATAAGTGTTGAAGGCGAGGGCAGCATTGAGGAGGTAGGGGACTTGGAGACTGGCTACAGCGTCGACACGTGTTAGCAAGAGGAACGGTGGCAGTAACAGCAGCAGTCACGGGTAGCAGTAAGAGCGCCAACAGCAGCAAAGGGGTGATTAGGAAGTAGGAAGTAGGAAGTAGGAAGTAGGAAGTAGGAAGTAGGAAGTAGGAAGTAGGAAGTAGGAAGTAGGAAGAAGAAAGAAGGAAAGAATAAGAAGAGAAGGGGGGCTTGGACGTACGCGTGCCCGAGAACCACAAGACGTCTACGACTTCGTCAAGATCACGACACACCTGGTCCATGCCCTCGTAGCCGGTGATCTCGTCCGCGGGGTCGGGGATGCCGAACTTCTTGACATAGCGACGCGATATGTGCAGCAGTCTGCGCGCGACGTAATCGCGCGCATAATCCTCCTTCCTCGACCCGGGCACCAGCGGCCTGGACCGTGGATGTGGCAGCAGCGCCGCCACGCGACTGGACGCGGTGCTCGGCGTCGGTGACGGCAGCGAGTTGCGTGGCGGAAGAAAGCCGCCGGCGCTGGCACCGAATCGGGGCGACGAATCGTCCATAGGTAGCCTCGGCCCTATTGGTGACCAACTTCAAAAATTTGAATTGTAAATAACACCCAAAGTACGAAGTAGATTTAGGGAGAATGTCGAAGTGGCCTGGGCCGTTACTGGCTCATGGTTTGGTACTGTACCTGGTACTACCTGCCTTAGGAACTTTTACCTACCTTAATGCACGAGCTATTCCCTTCTTCTGTTGCTTGCGGCGAGTGACGTGATGCCGTCCGAAGAGTAATGCGCCTTATCGATTGCCACTGATAACACTAGGCCTGGTACTCATGTACTGTGCGGTACTTCGTACTGTACCTGAAATCTGCTAGTGTGACTCTGTGGATTATAGGTTCCATCTGAGTACTTCTTTGCCAAGCTCCGTTCTTTTCTTCCTGTCCACCAAGTCTTTATCAAAGCCGCTGAGATCGCCCCGACGCTCCTCTACATCACTGCGCCGTTCTGCACCCATCGACGCCGGGCCTCCTGTGATCAACCGATTCGACACGTCCTGTGCCACTTTGCAGAAGCAAAAGAGCACAAGAGAAGAAGATAACGGGAAATGGCGCCCAAGCGAATCCTCGTCGAGCCCAGTGGCCATCGGTCCCGCGGCGCTCCCAAAGGTGTCGTCGCCTCGGTCTACGGCGCTCTTACATCTCCTGAAAATGCATCCGTTGTGAAGAGTGTGGCCATCTTTGGAGTATGCTTATCCCCCCATCACCCCAGACTGCTCTTTGCGACGGGGGCTGCTCGTCATCTGCCATATTCTCAGCTCTAACCACTATTTCCAGGCCGCCGTCGCCTTCTTTGCTAGCCCTTGGAGCGAGTTTCTGCTGCCTCCGTAAGCCGCCGCCATATCCTATCTAGCAAATAAGTGCCAGCGCAAGTGCATGCCTTTCTTCGCTGGTGTCCCTGACATGTCTCTGCTCCTAGGGCCTAAGCAAGCAATTCGCGACCGTGGTTAGAGGGACAACGAAAGACACCGGATTTGTACGATACGATTGCAGACTAGACGTGCATAAGACACTGGCAGGCTGATAGCCAGTCTGGGATCAGGCAAGATGCCGAGCCCCGCGAATTTCGGGTCGCACGCCAATGCGAAGCCTATGTTGGGGAAATGGCATGAAGGAAGGACGGTCCCAGCCCACTCTTCTCTTAGGGTCGAAGCAAGACAGTAACGCTACATACACGCACTCGCCCGGTTTGGCACTGCTTCGACCGGTTCGATACCAAATATGCTCTGTAATGATACCGAGGAAAATTGAAGAAAATACCAGACACATGGCAATTACTCTCAACTATCCTATCCCGTACTACAGAGCTTTTTTTATCTATTGTTCTGTTACCCACGTTCGCCTTCTATACCACATGCCACGGCATCATTTGAACACCGGTGCTCAGGTCGCCGAACTCCTTTCCTGGTAGGAAGCAACGAAACAGGATATGCAGGAAACGTACGAGGAGTCCTCGGCCTATTGAACCTCAATCAAGGTCGATATATGCTATATTGGTACATCAATTCGCAGAGAAGGCCTCAAGAGTAGTGTAGAGTTGTCAGTGTGATAGTGATCCTAAGACGGATGCGCGTGCTTATTACGTGGTACTCAACCCTATCTAGACAGAGAGACGCGCCGGGCCGAAGCCGTCAGATCTAGTCTTGTGAGCTGCTTTCCCTTTCCAAGTATACTCCGTACACCCAAGCCAGATTATGTAGAGGCTATCCTCAGGGACCTGAGGAGATTTCAGATGGCTTCACATCGAGACTAGCGAGAAGGCGCATATTCTTAACTGACTCAGCATGCTATCGACTAGACTATTTCTATTGACCCATTCCTTCGTCCTCTGGATTGACTCCATGCAGATTGATCCGGTCTCCCGATTAGCATGTTCCTCAACTGTGCACTGTTGACAATCTCGCGGAAAGCCTTGCTCGTATGTAGCCTCGAGGTAAAAGTTCAAAACCATTTCCTCGCCCGCATCGTGGCTTTCGGTGTCTGCCTATGAGCTTCCCCTCCCAGTTCCTATTTTCTCGCGACTTCGGGTGTACGGCACGCCCACGCAGGCCCCCTATCTTCGCGATACAAAAGCAAGGGATAAAATCGTTCCAAGCACGCATAGCTATGTCGCGAATTTCAAAGTGTCGTGCTATTTGCAGTTTTTCTTCCCGTGCCTCTTTGTTGTTGGGATAGCCGTTCTCCCACTCGGGATTGTATTTCCTATGAGGCAGGCAGGAGCGGCCCAGCGTTTGCCTATATTCTTCTGTCGTCCACCGAATAAGACCTTCTCACTCACACCACTTCCACAAACACACCTTTGCTGGTCGGCACTGGTAGGTAGTGATACAAGGAGACAATAGAAAGTTCTCATGTCCAAGATGATGATTAGATCCCAAATTTTTTTCCAGCTCGAGTATTTGATGGGCACCCTGTCGAGCTTATGGTGCCAAAGACAAAGTAGCAAATCGTTGTGTGCATAACGGAAGTTCTAGCCGTGGTCGGTCATTTGCGCCGTGAGTCGTGCTGGATTGATGAAACAGAACATGGTTCGACAAAGAAGGAGATTGAGAGAGACATCATATCCTACGTGTCTTTGGTTTCGTCAACGGGGCCAAGCCATAGGCCACACTGCCGTCAAACAACCATTACATCGGAAGCTGAATGTGAAATTGTAACGATAGGAAATATGGATGCCGTGAGATGTGTGCGTTCAAAGTAACAATAGAGATAAATGCTCATGATAGTAGAAAATCGAAACAGAAATGCTTTGTAGCAATAAAGGCCATACGGGAGATGCAGTTCACGGAATGCGTCGCGAGCAGGGGGTTTTTAGTAGGATACTCGAAACGCTGCTTGTCGCGTGGGCTAGTGCCGCCATAGTGGTGTCGCCAAGGGTGAGGGGAAGCCACTACACCGAGATAGAGGGCTGTCCGATCCATGAATCGAGCTTGAGCTAACCCACAACGACATAAACGCAACCATGTTTAAGCGACGGGAGGGATGGCAGCAGGAGCAGGAATCTCCGTATCAACCGGGATTTCGCCGCTGGCGGCAGCGGCGGCGGCGGCGGCGGCGGCGGTATTCTTCTGGGGACAATCTCTGGAGATGTGGCCGGCCTCACCACACTGATAGCAGGTCTTTCCGGCGGTGTTCAGAGGGCCACCATTCGGGGCCGTGCAGTCGCGCGAAATGTGGCCAAGCTTTCCGCAAGCGTAACACTTCATCGCCTGAGCCTGGCAATCTCGGGCAAAGTGGTTAGGCCCACCGCACTTGTAGCACGTAGCATGGCGGGGTCCACCAGCAAACCCGCCTCGTCCATAGCCACCAATACCGCCGCCGCGGGGAACGGGAGCCCCGCGGCCCATGTTAACGCCGGCGGGGTTGGGGCACGCCCGGGCGAGATGTCCGGGCTGTCCACAGTTGTAACAGCGGCCATTGCCGCCGCCAGCACCACTTAGACGGAGAGTCGGGCAGTCAGCCTGGACATGGCCCAGCCCCTGACAATGATAACATTGCTTAGCCTCGGTTGTTCGAGGAAGGGGGCATTGGTTGGATTCATGACCTTTTCATCATGGCAAAGCGGATTAGCCACCGGGTGACTCTTGCACATCGAAAGAGAGCAGGCCTTACCTGGCTGCTTGCAGTTGTAGCAGAGGCGCTCGGCGGAGGAGCACACTTCGGCATAGTGACCAACGTTGCCACATTTGTAGCAAGCTCTGCGTGATAAAGAAGACATGGCGAAAAAACGCTGGGTCGGTACTGTATGCCTAGGGATCTATATTGTTAGTACGGTATCACGTGGGAATGGTCTCTCTGGATGCACAGCCCAACAACTCAATCGCGGTGATGCAGACTTGGTCGTACCAACGGCGTAAACATATGGCCTGGACTGGTTATGGATCTCATTTTTGGCGCGCAAGCGGCATTGGCTTGCCAGAATGGAAGACCTTCAACAGCCCGAAGCACACGAAAGAAAGCCATTTGATGTACTGGTGGAACGAGGATTATGACAAAGCTGTGTGATTTGTAGTAGCGTGCGGGCGCCTTGAACAGACTCGACAAAACCACTAGGCGCAAAAAGTCTGATAGATTTGCGCATTGATCACATTGGACAACATGCGGGGTGCTCGGTGGCGTGAGCCCCACTTGGCGCAGGAGGTGATAGATATTGGATATTGGGCTTTGCTGTTCACTAACGCATCTTTTACGTAGTTGCGCTGGAAAGCCATCTCATGCCACATTCCATTCCAATGAAGGCGTGGCAATCGTCTGCGCCACAGGACGGACAATATGATGACAGAAGGTCATTGATCATCCGCCGAGGTTCCGAGAAATGCAGGTACAGAAACCATGTTGTATTGCGACGCCTGGTTAGAAGACAGGTTGATTGTGTGGTAGTGCCTGTGCACTGCAAGATATTTCTGTGCGCCGCGGCGGCCCATGCAAGCAATGATCAACCATGCTGCTGCCAGTCTGCGTTGTTGAGAGACCGTGGCGGTCCAATGAAATGTGTGGCTCGGACACCATGTGCCTTAGCAGGCGATGACTGCGCCTGGCCGAAACACCCAACCCAATACAAGCCCGTTGAGCCATTGTCGCGATGGCTGGGCCGCGCCATACAAGCCATATGACAACGTGGGAGGAGTAAGGAGATGCGACCAAAGCAATGAGTGATTGAGAGTTGCACAAGCATCACTGCGCGTTGTTGCGCGTCGAAGGGCTCGGGCCGCGAGGGAGGCATGCCGCTGGGATCGAAGTATGCCAGGCGCAAGGCCAAGAGGCAAAAGAGGGCGGGAGAGGCGATGGCGGGTAGAGTGTCGCATTGCGAAGCAGTGAATAGAAGAAACCGGTATATATTCGACCTCTGTGCGGCCGTGTGTGGCGCGCGTATCTGCTGCCATCATGCGCTGTACGCTATGCGCTGTACTGTACGTTGCGCGCTGCATCCTGCGCGCTGAATCTTGCGTGCTGCATCTTGCGCTGTAGCTTGCGCCGTATCCTGCGCCGCGGCAACACCTATCGCTGCAGTCGCTGCAGTCGGGCGCAAAGGGCAGCCCGAGGCCGGAAAAGGAGGGGGGCTTTTCGAGGGAATTATCGGACGACAGAAAAAGAAACTCAGCAACTTACCCCCTTTAAACTTCGCGGCAACAAGGACCGTAACAAACAATACAGCATCAGCTTCTTCAGCTGCTTCAACTTCAACTTCAGTCCAATCCAACGGCAACCTTCTGCTCTTCAGCTTCCAAGCGACCTTCGTCTTCTCCCGAGCGCGACAACCTCAGATGTATACCGAGTATGATGTTGTGGAAAGTGTGGAGAGGGAGGGAAAAGAGAGAGGGAAAAAAAGACGCCAGCAGAAATGGGCCCTGGTGGGAAGGGGGGTTCGCAAAGGCAGGTAGGCTGTTTCCTTCAGGCGGGACTTGTGCTGCCCCCAGGCAGTGGTGGTGTTGGTGGTGTACAGTACCGGCGGTGCTGTGTTCGACCGGGCGCGGGTGGAAATAGTGGAGGTTGAGGGCGCACTACGGCCAACTAGCCTCGCCTAGGCCTTATTCGAACATACCTACCACCTCCTTAGCTGCCTAGCACATACCACCTACTTAAATACTAACCTAGGTTAGGTAACTTATCTACCTACAAGTACATACCTAGCCTTGAAGTCACGGAAGGATCACTTACCTGCATGAGAAGAATATGTAGGGATTTTTTCGAGGGAGGGGAATTGCTTGGCGAGGGGGGATGATGGGGAGCAATCCAGATAACTGAATCACATTGGCTAACCACTAGGTAATTAACCTACCAACACAAAAAAACCGTAGGTATCTGGACTTAAATTAGGCACCCGATCAGCTTTCCTTTCGGCTATTCCTTGTAGATTGACTTGTCCTGGTGACGATGTGACCATGGCCCACTACGGAAATCAATTCGTGCCACGATAAGCCAGGGTAAGAGAGGGCAGAAGGAGAATAGGTAATAACATGAAGGGCCCAGATCCGCACAGTCACGACCGAAATTTAGCACAAGACACAGGATCCAGCACGCAAGATAGAGTATGAGCAGCGCAATGTACAGTTCCGATAGAGCATGGTAATAGACACTGGACAGGCTCCATCCACACACATATGGAGATATGTTCCTAGATCACATAACTCACTTAGTAAGTAGGTAGTATCTGTCTACGAAGATTGCGTACATACATAGGCAATAAGTATCAGAGGCACACCTACGCCTATCTTCATATACTACTTCGTACTTCGTACTAAATAGCTGAGCTCCGAGACCAGAACAGGCTTCGAGTTCATATCAATGTTCAGCCGTGTTATCTCTGCGCCTTGTACTTACTGAAGACCTAATGTAAGTCGATTTCATCGTGTACTTATTACACACATTACACTTGGTGTTCCTTTTTGTCAAAGTTGAACCCCACGCTTGGTCGGATGTAGGTACATTCAAGTTGTATGTATGTAGAAGTTGTACAATTCATGCTACTACTAGTACTGATTACTACCCCCAGGTAGGTACGCACAGAGGTAGTGCATGGAGAGTTGCTTCAGACGACCCCAACACGTGTCACAAAGTTCGAGACTGCATCCCCTAAACTAGTAGAGCCCTGTGCACCGTGCAGATATACCGCCTGCAGCTATGCGTACATATGTACTATGCACAGACCTGAATATAGGTAGGTACTAGTAGGTTTGGCGTCCTGTCATTTCAACTATGTCCAATCACATTGCTGTCGCAATGATTCAAGTTGAATCTTGGAAGAGCGACTGTCCAGGCAAGCGCCTTAATACAATGTTATACCGGTATATCTTTTGCGTACCTTAGTGTAGTTTGCTTACTAATCCACTCCACGATATCTTCGGCCCAGAGCACCTCGCAAGCGATATGCGGGTATCACTTGCGCAGGGGCTAATGGTTGCATGTAACTGTATGGAGAGAGTGCGTGCATATTCCCATTGATGCCGGTATCCATCATATCAACTTCAAGTGCCTGTGTTGTCATGGCCCGTTAGTTGTCCTGTAGGTAGCTAGGAATACAACTAAAACATCGTCTAGTGATTTAGTCGTCGTGCCACTGTGGGACGAAGTGGTGCTGTTACCACCGGCTGCGGTAACGGTGGCATGCTGAATACATCCGACGTCATCGGGGTGGCAATTGCAGAAGGTTGTGAGTAGATGGAAGACGGAGGCGGCGCGATAGATCTAGGACGCGCATCGACGACATAGTCAACGCCATCATCTGAGGCATAGGAAGGCGGTCGACGATGTGCGCTGTGAGGTGAGCCCTCTTCGCTGCTATCGCTGCTTGTGGATGATATCGACGTTGGTGACGAAGATGGTGCTGGCCCAGCGCGTTGCCAGTAAATACGATTAGGATCCACGCGCTGTTATCATTGGGAGCGGTAAGCATGTAGAATGAAACGGAGAGACGACACGGCAAAAGAAGAACATACTACACTCTCGCGCCACATCCCGTAAGCCGGCGGTCCTAATTTTGGCTCCTCGCTCACGATTCCGGCAGCCTCCTCATCTCGTGCGAGCACGACACGGATTGGCTGTCTAGGAATTGCGTATCCTAGGTGTCCAAATTTGTTGGCCTCGACGTCGTTTCCCGAAACACCCTGCCGATTTCGTGGCCGCACGATGAGCATACACAGGAGGATGAGCCCGTGGCAAAAGACAATGGTCGTCAGCAGAATAAGGATGATCAGCAGTATACTGAACTCGCTTGTGTTGATACTTTTTGTTATAGAGAGAGAAAGATCTGGTAACAATCGTTAGCAAAATGGTTACTTCGACACCATCACGCGAGCGCAACATACAGACTGTGAGCATCGATACTAGAAGAGCGCCCGACACAAAACAGCGTAAAATAAGTGCTCGAGCTCGCCGCGATTTAACCCACGGAAAGCAAAAGAGGAATTTCTTGGGTAGTTCTCTTTGGTAATATCTTCGCGAGCTGTCGGATCCATCTCGTCTCTCTTGTGCACAGTGACGCCGCCTCTTGGCATGGTCAACCAGATGCAAGTCTGCCAAACGTGGCCCATGAAATATCGAGCGACGTACATGTCGTTCGGACTCTCTTTCATTCGCTCCATTCGCAGGTGGCCGACTTAGGATTGGGAACCGCTGCGTCCGGATATGGACCCTCGATAGCTGTGGGGGAGCTTCATTTTCTTGTATCCTCCTTTCTGGTGGTAGCTGGTTTGTCATGTCGTGTGCACTGGGAAAGCTGAGACGATCCGCGCGAGATCTTGGTTCATTATCACTTTCGGCTTCATCTCTATTAAACCTCCGTCCTCGGCTTAATCGCCCTGCGATTATGCTATGCAGTACGGGACGGATCGCGGATGATGTCCTCGGGGTATTTCGTGTCAACCGGTCCGCATCGGTTGACCCTTGGAGCTCCGGATCCGGATCCGGATCCGGCTCGCCTTGTCTTGGTCTCCTCCCTACTAAGCTATTTCTTATAACATCCATTTCGCCGTGTCCAAATGATTAATTGATGTAGTTGTGGTGAGTATTGCACTGTCGCATTACAATCTTGCACACCGAGTTAGTAGGTTAAATATGGGAACAAATGTAACCCGGCAAAATGTCGATGAAGAAGTGATTCCGGATGGAGGAGTAGGTGTTATTTCAGTCAATCAATAAAGCCGTCGTTGATTAATTTGTGGCCAGAGCCCTGCCGCTCTGTAGCAGATCGCGTTGCCGTGGGTTTCAAGCTTGAACGCGTCTCAACGAACCAAACTGAGTTTAGGGCTTCAGTGTGGTTAGATGCTCGCAGGGGCTCCACGTAAAGCAGTCGACTGATAGGTTGGACCTATTGGACTGGAGAACGAGCTGAGCAGAAGCTTGAAGCTAATATTCGGTTGATGCTCTCAGAGCCTGCGATGGGAAAAGGAGCGATAGTATTAGAATGCCAGAATGAGAACTACGATGACCGAACAATGAAGAGAGGGCAACAGGAAGAAGAGCCAAGAAGTGGGTTGCCCGGGACGGAGCAACTTGATGTGAGAAAGTTTTGGAACGGGAAATCAGGGACAGGAGGCGAAGGACACCAAGTGTTTGAGATGAGAGGGTAGATGGCGAAGCGACAACAACATTGCCCCTACTTGCTGCACTTGTCTGTAGTGCGCCAACCAGTGGCTTGCCCGTGTTTGGCCATACATCATGTGGGATGGACAATGTTACCTATGAGGTAGGCCGGTTGTTTCTACAATGCTCAAGCCTTGTGCTGGGTACTGTCGCAATGTACGTTGTCGCTCTGAGTAGGGGAGGTGTTAATGGTTCCCAATGCAGGTACGAAGTACTCAGTAACTAATTTGGTAAATTGGATGTGACAATGGCCAATGAAGTACGACCCTGTAGAGCCCCTGAAACAAGCGCCAAGCAGGAACCGGCTTCCTCTGCTTGGTTGGTCGCCAGAAAGTGTTTCGGGATCTAAAGCAACCTCTTAAAAACCAGTCCATACCATCCAAGGTTAGGTAGGCGCCGACAGATCAACCAATCAAATGTACCTACATTGGTTACTTCACTGCCTCTACCTATTTACTGGTTGATATACGGAGTACGCATACATAGAAGTGTACAGTCCACGCTTCACGCTTCGCTTACCTCTCGCGTGGTTTTCTTTCTTTTGTTCTCCAAAAGGTTAGGCGTATTAGGCGCCAAAGTTCGCGTTCTAATTAAAACAAAATGTAAAATAGGCTGCCGAGCATGATGAGCGATCGAGAACTAGAGCTAGGTCTGGAGAACGCACCAGCTCGGCGTGTCGTCATTCACTAAGTGGGATATTGTCTAATTGATAGCAGACTTATTTATTTCAGCATTACCCACTACTAAATCCTCTTTCGAAACCCACTTCACTAGTATTATTGCCTATATGTTCCGCGCTTCTCAACGTTTGGGCACAACGTTGATGTCGGTAGGTGGTTTCAATGGCAACAAATGGTCCCTCATATCGACGATGTGCTGCCGAGTAACACGCATTTTTCAAAGATGCTCCTCGATTAAGCAGTTCGTACTGATACTGATTCGGCGACTTGTACAACAAGGTCAATGGGCCAGTCTGGGTTCCCTTTCGACTTGGTGGCCGAAGCGCAACGATTCAATGGGGGGTACAACACTATAGTCATTATCATGGCATCGTGGAAATTCAGGGCTCAGATCCAGTAGTACCACAGTACCATTGGCACCTGTCAAACACACCTCGGCCTGCAACTTTGAATTTTGATCCAAACGTGCATGCCAGATTTGGATGCCGCCCTTTGCTCTGTGAGTCAGTCTGCCAATACCAAGCGTAGTAGCTCGGAGTGAGGGGGTAATTAGGAAGATGGCCGTGGCGTCTCGTTGCCCGGCGAAGATGGCAAGGCTGTGATGGTATCCGTTCAATTTTCCTCTCTGCTTCTTGGGATTGTACCCAAGCCGATGTTACGGTGGCTAAACTACCGAAGCTCTCCGAGGAGCATTCGACGATCCGATGACGCCGACAAAACTAAGAGATGATTAGCGGAGACCGTTACGAGCAGTGTAAAAGTCCAGCTTAGCTTACTAATCGGTTCATCGTTTGGTGTAAACTCAGCACAGTTCACGGTGCCCTTGTGACCAGGGAGCTTGTACAGAAGCTTCCCGTTATCGTTGGACCATATGACTACAGTTCCGTCTCCAGCTCCGACTGCGATTTTTTTGCCGGTCTTATCCCAGCCAGCTCGAATTAAGTTCTTCTCAATCCCGGCTTGCGCCCCGTCGAAAGTTCGGATCTGCCGTTCTGTAGGTGCGAACGGCCGAATATCCCATGTCTTCACGGTCGAATCGTGAGAATAGGATAGGAGTGATTGAGAATCTGGAGAAACGCGCAGACTGGTGACCGTGTCGTTGTGTCCTAGCATAGAATAAACGACGGCCTTTTTCCGCACATCCCATACCTTGATATCGTTGTCAATGCCGCCAGAATATATCTCGTTGCCAGCCTCGGAGACGGCGATGGCAGTTATAGGGAAATCGGTCTCGATATGGTCCACGGCGTTCTTCGTGCGGGGGTCCCAAATGCCAATCGTGCCATCATCACTGGCGCTAATCAACAGTTCTTCGCCCCGCTTGCTGGTATCCAGGGCGTTGATGATCTCTTCGTGGCCTATATACCGCCGTATCCTTGTGCCCGATGTCAGATCCCAGCTCGCCAAGTGCATGTCGGCCGAAGCAGAGTAGAGGATCTCAGAGTCTCGAGACCATTGTAAATCGAGGACAGCGCCTTTGTGACCGGCTAACACGCCGTAGTTTTCACACAAGCCAGATGCCTTCCACAACACTGCCCGCATTCGGGTGGTAATCAGTCACAGATGCAGACGCAGATAGGCGGGGAGAGCACGGCTCGAGAGATGGAACTCGAAAAATTGGGAGAAGAAACACTCACATATGCTCCTGTCCATGGAGCCGGACGCAATCAAGTTCCCAGTGGGGTCGAATCTGGCCGAAAAGATCTCTCCCGAATGGCCACTGAGCTCCATCAAGGGAGCCCCGAGATTGCTGGTCCTCACCGTCTGGCGTAAACAACAGTCAGTGTCAAGTCCAAGTCCAATAGGGAAAGACGGAGCCGAGGGTGTCGAGGGCGCCGAGAACGTACCGACTGGACTAAGGCGCTGCCTGCCGAGGTGTCATCGCGTCTGGAGAGCGCGGTGCTTGTGCCGGGCTTCTGCCGCTTCACCATCAGCTGGCCTGCGCCCGCATCATCGGCGGCGGGTCTTTTTTCTGCGGACATAGTCGTCGGGTGTGCGCTCGTGCTTTGGCCGTCGCCGCCTAGCAAGCGAAAGAGATGCTCGTCCGGTCGGGGGTATTGGGAGCACCGGGGATCAGAGGTAGCGCGGGAGGTCTCGTGATCATGGGAGCTCGAGAAGGCCAGTGGGTGAGGAGGTCGATAAGGTCTGGCTTCGATCGAGCCCGGCTTCTGTTCGGGCAGGTATCGGTCGATAGAGTGGAAGTACCTACCTACCGAAATCTCGAATGCCGAGGGGATTGGCGTGTAGATGCGATGGGCCCTTCTGCGCTGCTCCTGCTTGTCGTGGCCGGCACCTGGGCATTCGCTAAGTTTGGAAGGAAAATCTAGCGGAGCTAGCCTAGGTAACGACGTATTAGGTCTGACCTGCCGCAATACATGTCGGGGTGTTTCGTTGTATCCTGCCGACCAACCACGTTTTCTTGAGCGGGATACCGTAGCGCCATGGGTTCCAGGCGCAGCTTTATCTATGCCATGGCCCAGGTACCTTTAGCTTAGGTACTGAAAGCAGCCACTAGGGTTCTGGCTAGGACGCTTAATGCGGGCTATGATAGGTAGCTAGAGCACCTAGGCACTTGCCTGCACAGTAACCGAAAGGCCCTATCTACAAAGTATGTACATACATACGAAGTAAGCAGAAGGCTATACATGCATACCTACACCACCGTCATTGAGGCTCTTCAAGTTATCACATCTTGAAAGTCCTCACCGCCCGAATACTGCCCCCCTGCCTTCTGCCTACCTAACATACGTATATGCTCTGGGTTCGGTGTACTTGCACTGAAGAGCCCACCGCAACGACTGGGGACATACATTGTCTATGACTTGAGCCGGCCGGGAACCAGAGCTTGCGAGCTGAGCATGTCAGCCAACAAAGCTGCCCGCGTGGGCGAAGAGTAGGTGCATGACAACCTGTTTGCTTGCCGGTACCTACTAAACAGCAGCAGGATATGGAAGTAAGTTGACATGCCTCGTCCTCGCCCTCATCGCATAACCGCCATCGAATACGGCTCTTACGTGTGAGTACCAAAGGGGTCGCGTCGACAAAGTAAACGCCGAGCTTGTTGTCTTGACATATGGCACGATAGTCGCCCAGCTGTGCAAAGACTTCGACGGGGACTACGTTCAGGTCAATAAGCAGCTTGACAAGATGGGCTATAACATCGGCCTGCGGCTTATAGAAGACTATCTGGCCAAATCCAATACTATGCGGCGATGTAGCAATTTCCGCGAGACGGCGGACAAGCTGGCTAAGGTACTGGCGTATTTCTTGCGGGCGAACCCTTCTGGACAACTTGCTGCTAACCGTGTACACTGCTAGGTTGGGTTCAAGATTTTCCTCAACATCACACCGACGGTCACCAACTGGACAAGCGACAACAAGCAGTTTTCGCTTGTGTTTGAGGAGAACCCCTTGGCTGATTTCGTCGAGCTGCCCGATGATGGCCGAGCGCAGGACGAACTATGGTATTCCAACATATTCTGCGGCGTGTTGCGAGGGGCTTTAGAGATGGTGCAGATGCAAATTGAGGCACACTTCATCAGCGACGTGTTGAGGGGGAATGACACTACCGAAATGCGTGTCTCGCTTATTCGATATATCGACGACGAATTGCCACCGGAGGATGATTAGACACAAGTAATGATAACTAGCCACCAAGCTTAATGCGACTACTTAGACTGATGCGTTCATTTCAGTCCGTAAATTCAAGTACTCATCGATGTGATAGGGCATGAAGTATTGCACTCGGGGCGCATTTGACAACGTGCGACAGAACACACTGCAGACGATCGGGAGCGCCGAGAGAATTAAGGCAGAACGAGTAATTTTTCGTTCGGCGAGCCACGTCAGCCTTAGGCTCCGAAGTTTTCTCAGTTCGTCGCTCTTGAAATGCTATTTCCTTTGCCTTGTTGAGGGTTTTCGCATGCGCCCATGGAAAGTCAAAGAAGTAGGACTGTTATTCAAGTCCGATCAGTATTACCGATGCAACGCGTGACACGCCTACGGGAGCAGGGGTAATCTTTTAGCTCTTGTTAGGAATGGGATTTGGCACTGATGTGGATTGATCAAACTTGCTGTAACGGACGGGCAGACGGGCGGATCGCGCCGTCTGTTGTATCTGGCGGTAATGCTCCGTCCCGGATCGGGTCCGTCCCGGCGGTGTTCGCAGCAGCTCGTATAATCATGCGCCCCGATTAGGCACTTGTAGGGCACTCCTAGGTAGTATTGTAGTTGTTTAGTTGTATATGAAAGCAGAGTTATGCGCCGGCTCTTTGCTCATAATCATTTGCTTCTGCATGAAAATTGTCCATCTTGAAGTCCGTAGCAAGATAGTTGTGGCCATTTTCTAATCGTCAGCAGTTTGCGCGCCATAACATGATATTTATTATCACTTACGCAGCCCATCAGCCAGCCACCACATATTTAGGTAGGTGGGTAGCGTTGATGCGTCAATGCATTGTTCCTGCGTTGGTGCTCTGCCGTGTGTTTTTTTTTCCCCTTTAGCGTGCCGCGGCTGGGGAATCTAGGTAATACAGTACTAGGTAGGTTTCTGAATATGTTGTCCTTTGGGCTATATCCATACCTTGGCATTGCAGTACGAAATCGAGACCTACCTCCCTTGCTTACCACACTGAGCACTGATCAAACGGTCGCTTAGTCTTAAAGGATCTAGTCGCATTCTAGTTGTCGTCAGAAACCCGTGGCGATAAGTAGTAGCTTGGTAACTTCGTGACTGGCGTGAAGCTCGGTATCTCCCCATGTAGTAATTAATAGTGCACAATGATTGGGGGCTCGGTACTTCGTACAATACGGTGCCTGTTGATTTACCTAACATCCATCAAACCACTGTTTCTAACCTAACGAAGTCCCGCGCGAAGTCACCCTTAGCCGACTTCCTCATGCGTAAGTATGGATGTGGAACCCATCGATGATACCTACGTACGAGAGTATGGAGTACTGACACTTGTAACCACCTCTAGAGCTCCGTCTATCATCGATAGGTAGGTACTCCGTAGTTAACTAAGTCTTGCATAAGTCTCTTCACACGTATTCTAATCATGCGCCAAGGTATATAAGACTGCCTCTCGTTAGAATGTTTCAAACTCCAGTCAAGCAAATACTTTATTTTGCTCCTCATAAAATCGTGGTGGCCATAGCACTCTGGATGGTTCGGCCGCGGGTATCAATTCCCAGCGTCATGGTACGGAGTACTTCGTATGAGATAGGTAGATAGCCAAGTTTGGGTCGCCATCAGAAGACGACTTGATGAATTAATGACAGCCTTTCCCGCCGCTGTGAATTTGACATGAGAGTGCCAAGTCGGCCAAGTGGGGTCCGGACCAGAAAATACGCCTAGGTAAAGTGAGCAGGTAGTTGGTAGCTTTCAGGCATGGATGGCATGGATAGCATGGAGACAGTGTTGCGTGATTCCCCACGTGTTTCCATTCAAATCAACACAGATGGGATGGACTAAGATACTTCTATAATACCTGTCCCCGTGCTCAGATATTCGCCCAGCTGGCACTCTAGCGATGTAACTTCCCACACTGTCAAGTCTGTCATACCGGTACAGTACAGTTCGAGAATGGCGGCCAGGATAATTAGTGGCCTGCTTGGGAGATGCGCGGTGGCCTCCTTCCATACCTTAGTGTTAATTATACCGTAGTGTAGGCCAACCTACCTAGATCGATTAGTTGGTGTGTGTACGAAGTAGTCAGATGTGTGTATGGGGTCTCAAAATCCTTCTGGGCAGACTCTGGGGAGGCGCATAGAACCCGTAGATTTGAGGCAAGGGATGAGCCGTGGAAACCACTGCTAGATCAAGTACTTACTCGAGTAGGGAGGAAAACAGCATTTAGGTGAGGGCTGATCTATCTCCTCCTGAGTCACCAATTATCAAGTATTACCTATGTCCAGTCACGAGATAATCTAAGTAGCTAGGTTACCAAGGTTGGCAAGGCTGGAGGACGGACGACGCTCCCAGTGCTTGTAGTCCAGTACCTGTGACCATTACAGTTTACACGGAAATCCAAGGGCTCTCAGGTGGTGAATCAATATGTTCCCGGAGTTTATTAGGTAAGTACGGAGTATGTACGGGGGGATAGGTGTACGGTTCTTAACAGGCGAGGCACAAGGAGAGGGAGAAGGAAGCAAGTAACATCAAGGTTCTCGGCAGGTGCTCCCCGCACATACAGACCTAAGTAGACCTTCGACGGACAGCACTGCTCACTGTAGTGTACCACAGCAGACTGACACACCTGGCCCAAATTCAACCAACCAACCATCCCATAAACCATCACCTTCGACTGCCATCATCCCCAATGCAACCTTCTCCCACTCTACACACACACGACGATACCGTTGTTTGCACAGGCTGCTGTGCTCTTGCCCGCATTTACTCTGTTGCTGATTCAGCTGCTGTCGTTCGGCAAAATATTATCTAACATCGAGCCACCAGCATCGCGGCGCGATTGTCTACCGGCACCTCGCCTGGGGCATTTGCCTTGCCTTGGCTGGTTAACCCGACTGGGGGGCGCAAGAACAAAGCGCTTGACAGCCTTGCGAAAGCATTTCCTTCACTCCACCCAATAACTATCTAGCGCTACATGCTTAGGGACAAGACAGCACAGTAGGCGCATAGACGTCCTACCCAGCCATCGCCTCAGCTTACTCAGTACCTAGTTAGGTAGTTATCATCTAAGGTTACGAAGTAATACAAGCTTGAATACCTATTCAGCGGGATATCAAGCAGATCCCCTCCCTAGGTACTCAGTCCATCCCCATCTTTCGGAAACACTGGATTCGCCTCAACTGTTCGCTATCAAGAAATAGAAAGGTCTCAGCAATTTCGAACACTACTGAGAAATCCCGTCGCTGCGTGTCCCTTTTAAAGTTTATACGGCTACCTTTGGGGCACAACCCTGACGCTGCGGCTACCTAGTCCAGGCTGCCGCTCTGTTGCATCTCCCCCAACCATCGAATTCAATCGACACTACTCCGTATCTACCTCTTAGTATAGAGCAGGGTGCCTCATCAACGCGGCCCGTAGGTATTCTTCACCTAGAGTTCGCTGGACTGGCTGACTTGCAACAGCGGCAAAGCCCCTCGGTCGCAACCCCAACTCAGCTGTCGCCAGAAGCCTTCGGCTGGTGTCCAGTTGCTTCTGGCTAGCCACCCGTCGCATCTATGAGGCTTTAGTTCCCATCTTCCAATCACCAGATCGCGCACGCTCGCGCTTCGAAAGCCCAGCTTCCCTACCCACTAGGTTCCTAGCTGCATTAAGTGCACTACTGTGCGTACTAACACCACTTGCACTATTTTCCGCACTGTGTCGTGCACCGTACATGCGGCACTGGGTAAGCCAAAGCCACTGACACTTGTTGAAGCCATCCATCCAAACCAGATCATCCAACCTAGCCATCCTCGCCTTCGCCGCCGCTGCAAAATCAATCACTCACACACCCTCATATCACCACCATCGACCTGCTATTTACCCATCCTCATTCCACCATTCTGCAATCGGCCTGCAACTGCCACTGCTACAGTCGCATTTACATTAGCGTTATTATCGTATTTCTCCATCTTGTTTATGCGACCACGTTTCTGAGCTAGAGTACCCCAGGAACAACCATCTTTGCGGTGTTTTCCTTCGTTGTCGCCGCCTACCTCATTTGGACTCTTTCATTCGGCAGTCCTACGCCTTGCCGATCATATCACGACATTCGAATAAGGCGTTTGCATCGACACATATTGAGTTACGCGACCGTCGACGCGCTTCCAACCTGGCTTGGTTCGCATCCTTGGCTACCGACTTCCCGACGATCCCGACCTGCAGGTGAAGCTCTCTAACTCTATTGCCAACGAAAAGATCCCCAGAAGACGTCGCCCGGTACTGTCGCATGTCATTATAAGAGTCTTTTGACTTGTTGGCAGCCTTTCCCACCCAGGCTTTTATCACAAGGAACGAACGGATGCGAAATTTTCGTTTAGTATCGTGCACACGATTGATTCTCTTGGATCCTGGCAGATTCGCTCTGTCGGTCTAGAATCATGAACGTCAATATGGTCAATATGCCTATGGCTGGCGCACCTGTTGGTGGCGGACCGATGTCTATGATGGGGAATAATACGCTTGCTCCTGGCCAAGTTCAACGCCCTCCAGAGAACAACCGTGCAAATCTCAACACTTATATATACGATTACTTCCTTCGAGAGGGTATGTTCGATTGCGCGCGCGCATTGCTCAACAGTGAGCAGGCGTTGAATGTTCATAAGAGCCCTCGTCGCGACGAGAATGGCAATGCTATCGGGAACGGCCTCGGAGATGATCCGATGGATACTGATAGCAAAGACGACCTAGATTCAAAGAGGCCAAGCGACCTTCCGGCCCCTAATGTACCTAACGCGTCTGATAGCTGTTTTCTCTATGAGTGGTTCTGCCTTTTCTGGGACATGCTGTCGGCCCAGCGCAACAAAGGTGGTGTCAGCCCCCAGGTCAGCCAATATGTCGCCCATACACAGGTAACTCCATTTCCACTCATCATGCGCATTTCCCGCTCATCGTTGCCTAATGTATAATTAGCATCAAAACCGATTACGGCAAAACAACCAGCAGCAAGAATTGCTGCGTCATATGCGACCGGAAATGTATAATCCAATGATGCAGCGCATGCCTAATGCCATGCCTATGAACGGAAAACACCCTAATCTGGCCCGGACTGCCATGGCAAATAACCAAAACAAGTATGCCCAGTTAATCGATTAAGACTCGCTATATCCTTCAAACTAATGTTTGCTATAGCCCACAGATGCAAATGCTCCAAGCCACCAAGCAGAACCATATGCAGCGCGACGGGTCTAATATGGAAGGCAACCAGAACCGCCCGGCTTCACCTGGGTCTGCCGAAAACGCACCATCTCCCAGTAAAAGGCCTCGAATTGAAGGACAGGGCCCGTTCCCTCAGCACCCGAATATGATGAACGGGCAACGATCTCAGCAAGGAATGGCGGGACAGCAAGTAGGCGATACCAAAGCTGCGATGGCTCAGCAAATGCTCATCTCTAACGGCATTCCCCGCGCTAATTTAACTCCTCAACAGTTCCGAGATTTCCAATCACAGACTGTCCAATCACAAGCCAAATCAATCCAGACATATGCCCAAAATCTACAGCAGCACCATGGCCAGCAAATGCCAAATAAACAAGTTCCCAATCCAGGTGGTCCTCAGGGTCAAGGCTCACCAATGATCGCACAAGGTCCCGATAACACCGCTCTTGGAGCGTATTATTCAGAGCTAGGTCCTGGGGGTATGCGGCCGGGTCCCGGCGCAACTCAAGCTGGTGGCAGCAACCATGCATTGCAAGATTATCAGATGCAGCTGATGCTGCTCGAGCAGCAGAATAAGAAGAGGCTACTAATGGCAAGACAGGATCAAGAGGGCATGGGTAACATGGCTCGCGATGGTGCCGGGCCTAACGGACCCGGTGGACCAGGCGGACCACCCGGCCCGAATGGCCAACCGTTTCCAGATACCTCTCCTCAAGGAGTGAGACCCGGCGCATCACCTAGTCCGAACGAGCAGATGAAGCGTGGGACTCCCCAGATGAATCCGGCGGGCATTCCATCGCCCCTTCCTGAGGGAGCTCAGTCAAGAGGCTCCCCGAATGCCCTGAATTTCATGCCTAACGGTATGGATCCCAGTATGCAGCAGAATTTTTTCAAGAACATGAATGGCATGGATGGCAATATGGTTGCAGCACAAATGAATGGAGCAGGCATGCGCCCGCCCAGTTCCCACCCTGGCCCGGCTTTTAACGGTCAAATGAATCCTCAAATGATGGCGAGGCAGCAAGGAGCGCCCCAGCCAATGCAATGGGCAGGTCCGAATACAAATGGCATGGCGCCTCAGGCGCCTCAAGGGCCCCAAGGGCCGGTTCAAGGGACCCCATCACAGAGAGCAATGCCACCACCATCAGCTCCGGCCCCCGCCGCTAATGGTAATGGTCGTACGAACACATCGTCGCCACAGACAAGCACCGCCGCTCCGCCCACCCCACAACAGCCCACCAAGGCTGCACCCAAAAAGAAGGATACGAAGGGTGCTAAGGGCAAGGTATTTACTACATCTCCATGAATACAAAATGTGAAAGAAGGTGTTGCTAACATGGTCACTAGGCTGCGGCCCAGAAGAACAAGGCTCAGCCAGCTGGTACAACTCCCGCTCCCGAGGCCAACCAAGAGTCGGAGCCCCCTACTCCAGCCACCCCGATCACCTCTAACAACGCGGCAAACTTCAAAGCTGGCCAGAATGCCGCAACCGCGCCGCCCGCCGCAAACGCTCCAGCCTCGGCGCCGCAAGCTGCAACTGCACCAGTCGCTGCGCCTCCGGTTGAACAAATGGGTTTCGGCATGGACAACAATAACTCTATGGTAAGGCTTCTTCCAAGGTGCAAAATGGCCTCGACTCACCAGAAACAGTTTACCTCCATCCCAGACTTCAGTGAGCTTGGGACGGCCGATGTCCTACAGGATTTCGACTTTGACTCCTTCCTTCACGATGGCGAGGGTGACAGCGGGCCTTTCGAATTTAACCCCGCAAGTTTTGGGATGGAGACGGCACCAAATGAGATAGGAGCCGAGTAGGCTCCGACTGCTGTGCAATATTTACCCGTTTTCTTTGGATCGGTCTCCTGGGCATCACTCGGCGTTGAACGGCTGAATCACTCTCGCATCTGAAATATGGTCATGGTCCTTGGTCAGTTGTCATGTGTTTAACAGACCTGGAGACGACACATGATTACTCAAAAAGCATTTCTACCCCTCAGCTTCATTTCTTATTAGACGGCGGCCTAGTGTTATTAAGTATGCGGATATTTGGCCTCCTAAGTTGGTGCATCTCTATGCGACCACACGCCCGGAGATGTCCAGAAGTCTATCATAGACTTAATTGCTGTATCTCCTGAAGATAAATTTCTTGACGGTGCCTATCGAGCTTTTCCGTGCCTGTCAGTCATGCTAATTCAGCAGACTTGCGTTGTCTTCTCTACCAACCAGAGACATTTATTACAATTGAGTGGAACGGTTCCCGCGGGTTTGAGGGGATATGGGCGGAGTCTGGAGCCATGACCTACCTGAATTAGTACAGTGCACCACCCGTGATACCTTTTTATGTTTTCTCTTTCCTTTTTTTTCTCTCTCCCTCTCTCCCTCTTTTTTCCTATGTTAGCGGCGAAGGGCCACGAAATACTGGCAAATTCTTTCAGACATGTCGGCAGCATTGGCAAGAGTGTACTGTGGCCGGGCAACACAGCGTCAATTGGTAAAACAAGGGGGCGTATGGACACAATCGGGGCTATGGGAGTCAAGCCGAGCTTCACGTTGCAGGCAGAAACGAGATAATTGAAGTGAAGTGTTCCAATGCGGTGGGTCCATTTTTGTGTATTCGATAGAGCAAAGTTCTACGTTAATATTCCGTGATTTTAATCAACCTCCTCACCATGGCCAACATGATTTGCAATATCACCGATGGAAACTTGCATGATGCCAAGACCCCTGAGGGGCAAACTACACTTCCATTTGGATATCCCATTCCATATATGACTAAGAGCTTGACCTTCACGGTCATTGTCTTTCTCTGTTAATATACTGTCTACTTGATCCACGCAATAAGAATAGGGCACTAGTATCTAGGTACGTGACACAAAATATGACATGTGAAACTAGCTGGATAATGTGTCATAACGGCCCGTTCAACGGTTCAATCACCAGTTGCCTTATCTAATTGAATAGTACCTCCCGGGGAAAATGCGATAGGAAGCAATTATATATACTTCACGTCTCTGAATCTGCATGAGATTCGTTGTCGTCGATCCGTTTGCTGTCCACAGGTGGCAAACGCGCCATGAACAGCACAGTGAAGCCCAGAATGGCAATGCCCTGCCCTCAGATTAGTGAAATTCTCAGTGAGGTGTGAGGGTTTGGTTCCCATGGTTGGGTGTCCAACAGAGACACCGCTTTTCCCCTCTGTGGCCTCTTGTCTATCTCAGCAGAGACAGGGGAAGGGGTGGTGGGCAGTGTTATCCTTCATTATCCTTACCGCGTTGCAAAAGAAGGTCAGGCTGGGTCTTCCCATTTCTGCAAAGGCTGCAAATATGAGGCCGAACAGCCCCTGTGTGACCAACATGGCTGAGCTTTCGACAAGGGTGATGGCACCAATGGCGGCCGACCGCTGGTGTGGTGGGCAGAGCTCGGTCATCACGCCCTTGGCTGCTGGGGCAGAGCCCGAGGCAAAGGGCAGAAGGAAGCCCGCCAGATAGACTTGCCATCCTGCGGAAGAGAAGCCAGCAAACAGCGTCACTAGCGAATCGACAACCAAGCTCCATCGCACGAAAAGCAGGTCAAACCCCGAGCCTGCATCTTCTTCCTCGAAGTCAGGATCATGCTCGGCATTCGGCTCCGGCTCCGGCTCCGGCTCCTGTGGCACTTCTCCGCCCTCAGGCGCGGCGAAGCCTTCCGGGTTGGTGGGTACGGCGGCGTCGTCCTCGGGACGGCCTTCGGTCTTTTGACCCGGTCGAGGTCCGGCGTTGAACCAAATTCGGCCCATCGCAATGATCTTGGGGAATAAGAAAAGAAGAAAAAGGCCCCGGATAAACGAAATACTGAACATCAAGTAACCGTTTTCCGTAGTGTTAAAGTGAAACACGGACGTAGCGTACATCTGGAGAAGGAGAGGGGCGTAACCAGAGGCAAACTAGATTCACAGTGAGAATAGTTCTGATCATGCCGTCGCGAATGCCAACGCGAACGAGGGTTGTGTTCCACTTACCACGCCGAGGAAGATGCCGAGCGCCAGATAGATCAAGCCGTAATTCTTTACGACCTGGCCGGATGCCAGACGATACTTGTGGGGAACGATGACTTTGAGAGGTGCGAAAAAACCGCCAGGTCCACGACCAGATTGTTTCTGACCCTGTGTCTCCGTCGATGGCTTGGTAGGGAGAAAGAAGGCCCCGTATAAAGTAGACGCAATATAGAGGAAGAAGGCGGTTTCGAAAGGGCGCCGGACGCCGTAATTGTTAGCGAGCACGCCGCCGACTAGATGACACGATCAGATTGGTAATGAAGACGAGACTAAACCCCCCCCCCAAAAAAAGAAAGAGAAAGAGAAGAAAAAAAACCCAACTTCTCCCCCTAAAAACAAACAAACCAACCCAAATGAAACAGACGGCGTCAAACCAAAAGGGGCCCTCGACTTACGGAGATATCCGAAGGCCGTACCAAGCATGATGGCGCCTTGTAATCGGCCGAAGACGGCGGTGCGGTCTTTGGCAGCCACAGTTTCGCCAACGGCTGTGTTGAGTACCAGTCTGTTGTTGTCGTGATATGTGATGAGCGAGTGAGTCTGACTACAGTATAGGTACGCAAAGCCCCTTTCTTCCGCCCTCCTGTTGACACTTACTTATATCCCCGCGGCCCACCGACAATGCCAATAGTCTGGAAAATCTGAAAGATCAGCTCGCCAGTCCGGCCGCCGACGGTGACGCCGAGGAGCTGCGTCGACACTCGCAAGCTCAGCAGCGACGTCTGCGAGACAAAGGCCCAGCGCGGGCCCCAGAGCCGGATGAAGTAACCACAAATAAAGAGGTTGCAGACGCCGGAGAGGGACGTCGACATGCCGAGCACAGAGAACTGCCGCGCCGTGCCGGCGTCGATCTCGCGGCGGTGGCACCGCTCGTCGGCCGGCCCCGTCCACGGCGAGTTGTTGCTGTAGAAGATGTCGCATTCCATGAGGCGGAACACGTAGACAATGCTATTTCCCCCGGGGGTCACATTGTTAGTAAACGAAAAATCTGATTACTAGAACTCTGAATTCAGAATTCAGATCTACTTACGGCACCTGTGTTATGCCCAGCGTGAACGACATGAGAAACCCGGCGAGTAAGATCCGGTTGGCCGGGCTGAAGATGCCCGTGCTCGGCACCGCCGTCGCCGTGGTTGCCGCCTTGGCTTGTACCGGGGACGCATCGCGATGGCCGTTGCTACCAGCGCCAAGCAGGGGTGTATTCTCATCCCTAGCCATGATTATCCAAGTCTCGCCCGTAGGGTTTCAATTATACCCAGACTACCAGGGCGTAGATTCGAGTTATTGAGAGAGCCAAGTCTCGCCAAGCCTACTTCGTACAGGAATTAGGAAAGGAGAAGGACAATTCAATGACCTCTCAAACCCACCGACCTTCGCAGTTGAAATTCTTAGTACTCTCGGGGGAACGAACCTATACCGGTTACGGAAGATTTCCGATTACTAGCACATCCAATAGACTGGGCTACTTAGATTAGTGAATTCCCTGGTCCAGAGCACGCTATATATACAATTATATACGTGCTTCTCAGGGCAACTCTGAAACTTTCCGGTCTCCCTCCTGCTTGAATTATCTACCGATCTCCTTTTCGGTTCCCTGTTGCTCTTTTTTGCTGGGCACTTGGTGGCTTGCTACTTCAGCTACCTACTTACTATGTCGGGCCTAGGGGCTCTTGATCCCGATAGCAGATCTCGATTCCCAGAGAGAACTGGGATGGATACTCCAACTACTTCGTAGATCTAAGCCTAGAGACCTACTGTCATTGTCCTAGCACTTGTACGTACCAAACCCGTTATAATCTTTTCGTATACGCTGATTTAAATCAGACCAAAGAGATAGACTTTCCGCGACACCATAATATGTTCGCAACTGGCGAGCTTCGGAAATACCACGGCGTGTTTTTGTTTACCCTCTGGCTTAGTGGCCCGAAACAGCCCCTACCCACTCTTCGAGGCACGCTGCCGTTACGGCTATCAACATCCACCTCATGTATGTACGGTGGGTAGTACGGTAGCATTTCCGAGATCGGGTTGAACCCCACTAGAGATAGTATTAGTGTTACTCAAGGCCAGGGTCCAGTGCCTGCTTTAATTACTTTATAATCAAGTTCCATTTCGATCGAACGTAGTGTGTGATACGTCTGCTCCTCGCAACTAAAACCGGTGACACCGTCTCGCGTCAAGCGAGTGAAGATGAATTGTTTTAAATAGACCTGGTGCCTCACATAGTAAAATCGTGGCCTCAGTGTCAAGGGCAACATCTACTCCTATCACATACGTCCTAACTCCTATGCTCCATAAACTAAGTGGTGTTGTATGTGCGCGAACGCTGGCGCAATATTACCTGCTATGGATAGAGACAGGCAATGACATGATCCTTTGAAAGTAGCCAAAGCTGCTATTTTTAAGAATTACACGTATACCTGAGTAGATGCTTACATATCCAAGGCCCATACAATGCTAGCCGTGACTATCACCATCGACGAATTGAGAGAACAGAGACCTATAAGGGTAATCCTCCTCGTATACTCCGCTAGTCTACCCATAACAAAGTAAAGATTAAGAACATCATGGGGTGTATGTTCGTCTATGTATCTGGACAGTATAGAAAAAGGTAAGTAGTAAAGCGACACGACTGTGGCATCTCACCTAGGCTATCCCGAACCAATGACCCAGTTGCCCTATACTATTTCCCATTGATCTGTGCTTTGTATATCGGGAAATCTCATCGAGGAGGAATTGTTCGAGCTTCTTCAGCAGCGGCAGCCTGGCCCCCTGCTTTCTCTGCTATTCTATCGTCCCTGTGGACGTTCCAGCCACCCTTCCAACCCACCCACTTGCTTTCCCTAGGACCTCTCGCCAGCCCAATAAGAATGGCCACACCAATGGCAGCGATATTCATACCACCACTCCAAAGCCAGCCTCCCTGGGCATAGAGTCGGTTGCCGGCTGCTGTTCCCGTCAGTTGCCCTGCAAAGCAGAACACCATGTATACCGTGTTCACACGATTTCGGGCGCTCGGATCAAGGCTATATATATTGCTCCGGTTGGCGGTATGCGCAAAATTGGACCCGGTGTCTTCAAAAGTAGGCAGGTTAGCAGTTGCTTATATACACAGGTATACACCAGTATTTGGATGCATCGTGAAACAATCGCCGTAGTTTATTGCGTATTGTCGCGAAATCAGATCAGAGATAGACAAAGAGAGATGCCGACTCACCCATAAGTATTGCCTGAACTACCGGACCCGCCACAGAAAATGGACCAACAAATGTTCCTATGATAATGCCGACAAGTTCAAAAGCAAGGCCCAAAAGACTCGAGAACAAGAAAACGAATCGATCGGTGATAAGGCGAGACCAGACCGGGGCCAAGGAAATGACGGCAATGCCAATCAGCGCAAATAGTCCGATATCCAGCGATGAGTAATTATACGGCTGTGATGCAAGCAGAAATGTTAATGTTGTCCAGAAATTTGTGAACGAGGCGCTCATCAGAAATCCGATCAGACACGCTTGTATAAGCAAAGGTTCCTCTACAACCAGCACAGCCATCTTCAGCAGTGCTCTGAGATAGTTCAGCCCCTTATTCTTGGCCGGGTAGTCAGGAAGAGTGAAGAATACTGCGATGTCCTGAATTAATCATCCTTCTGCCATGACGATATATTCGATGTAAATGGCGTACGAGACACTTGCCAGATAGCTGGCGTCGGATTGTGCTTTACCACATCCTTTCTCGCCAGGGCCCAAAGCGAGCCCACGCAGACATGTTTACTCACAAGCAATAAGTGTCAGATATTGGGCACCGAGTGCCAGCCAGTAGATATTTCTCCACGCAGTGAAGTTAGCCACCACGCCGGACAACACTCGAGCAACCAGCAGCCCCAAGGCTAGACCCGAAACAACAATGGAAAGAGCGGAAGCACGGCGATGCACCGGAGCTAAATCACCCACGAGAGGAAGCATGAGCTGCGGCGTGACAGTTCTTGAGAGGGCATCAGCATCAGCGTCCAACCAAGGAGCCACACGAGACGACGACGTACCCTACACCGCAGAGGAAGGATAAGCTAGCAAAGGCTGCGAAGCTCGTCGTTAGGCAGAGACCGAGCCACTTGAGGCTGTTAGATTTTATATCCTATCTCGTCAAATTCTCTTCGATTTGTGCGGTACTCACCATCGTCGCAGTGATCAAAATGAGAGAGAGAATGAAGGGTCGCCGGGGGACTATATCCCCCAAAGGACACAGGAAGAGCAGTCCCACTGCATACCCTGCCTGTGACAACGTAGCCACATTTGACGAGCGCTCGTAACTGACGTGGAAGTCTTCAGCAATCACGTTCAAGATGGGCTGCGCGTAGTACAGATTTGCAACAGTGAACGTAGTGCTCTTAGGACCGTAGCAGTCAGTATATGCGCCATAGGAAATTTAACTTTCGTATAATAGAACTTCATACCAAAGCGAGTAGAATATTCATAGACAGCGTAAACTTGGGTGGATTGTCGGGGTTGTAGCGGCAACCCGCCGGCATCCAGCTTATCGTTCGCAAAACACTGGCCACGATCTTGCTCTGAGTCGTCATTCCTGGTGCACCGGACGGGCTCCTGTCCTGACCGTTGCTCTCGGCAGCCGGTCGGCCGACGTCTACGGTATTAGTGCCCATGTTGATCGGGTTATAGGAGGGTAGGTAGCGTGGTACACTACTGTCGTCAAGACCCTGCTGCGAGAAAGCATAAATTTAAAGCATTACTTACTCATCAAGATGACGACTTTTCGCAGATTCCTCCTGCATGGCTGCGCTTTGCTCCAACTGACAAACCCACACCGATCTTGTGGAGCTCAGGGCCACTTACATACTTGCCTTAGGTACTTAGGTAACCGCCCCTCTCCTCTGGTCCCCATTCCGTGTCTCAGTAAACAAATCCCTAGAAGCGTGGAATCCCTTTATGATCATAGCGAAGCGAGATCTTAGTCCGGCTTATCTATCCAGATCTTGGTTTCGGGTTTACCTTCCGAAGTCGGGTCGCTCGCTACCGAATACATTCTATGTAGCCAATTGTGAAATGGTACACAATAAACTCGAATTTATCTACCTCTGTGAAGATACGAGCAAGGTCCTGTTGATATCATCCTAGCCCTTCTGGTTAGGCTAGCTTCTACATTCCGGCTATCACGCCCGGAATGCCATGTCTACTTACAACGGGTGGTTTAACGAAAGTACAGTAGCTTCGAACTATATTTGGCTAGCCAAGAGCGGCCACCTCGATGCCTGAATGAGTATATATGGATAGAGGGTCAACGGTTCGAAGTTAGATTTCCCATTATTTGGTAATCCATTCTGCCGGGGCCTCATTCCAGTGCCCATGGACCTAAGTCAACCCAAAGCTGGCATCTCTTTCCGCGTCCTCCTTCCCATGACCATCCCGAAGCTACACTGAATTTCGCTTCGAGGGCGGGATCCGAAGCAGTGGTGCTCGGAGTGTAGCTCGTTAGATTAAGCGTCTTCCCACCAACCTGCCTCTGCATAACCACAGGCACCCCGCCCGTCATGTTGAGATTCAACAAGAAATCCCTTCCTGGCCGTCCGCCCCATTGCGGCCATCTTCCTGTGCTGGCGGCATTTATGTTCTCTGGCTCTGCGGCGTGAGTTTGCACAATGCTGAGTGTCGGGTCCCCCTTGACGACGAAGTTGCCCCAAGTTTGTTGAAATGCGGTGCGGAAAACTTCGTCTATCCCAGACCCCGTGGTCTTGGGATCGGAAGTAAGGGGGTCTATATCAGCTCCGTGAGAACTTATTGGCACCGAAAACTGATATTTCCATGCGCTTTTCCCACGAGCGCCGGCAAATGCGCTCGCCATCCAGTATGAAGGGCACACGAAAGTAGTTTCGGCATAGAGATTATTCGCTGCCTGTTGCCAGCCGACAGCCCAATTGGAATTGGTTGTCGAGAAGGGAGGGGTCACGCCATCCGAGTCTGCATAGATCATAGACACGTTCTCGGGGACGGCGTATAACTCCAGGATACTTGTTAGGTTCTGATCGCTGAGGCGCGGATAATTGGTCAAGACGAAGTTGAGGAATTCCTCCTTGTTCGTGATGTTTTGGGGGGTGAAGATGGTGCCCTCATTCTCGTTATTGCCCGTCAAAACACGAAGCCCGTTGACTTTCTTGTTTATTGCAAGCTGTGTAGCTGGTCGTTGCTGAATCAATTTTCCATCTGTGACTGGAATGAACGCCCATTGACCGAAATTAGCGCCTACACTGACTTTGGCGCTGGCATTCTGAAGCACTAATGTGTCTACTGACTGCAAGCATTCGAATACTACCTCCGCATCAGAACATCCTGCTTCGTTGACGAAAGAATTGTAACTCAAGGTAGGCCATGAGTCGTCAAAGTCCCTGTTCCTTGTAATCAGTGCTGATCCACGGCTAGTATAGTTTTACAGTGTAACATACCATTGCGTGGGAAGGTAGGGACTGGAGGGAAGCAATCCTTGGAAAAGTGCATCCCCTTCCCGTCCGCCATTGGCCATCGCTAACAACATGACGCTACCCCCTCCAGCCGACTCTCCCGAAATAGTCACTCGATCTGGATCTCCCCCGAATTGATGGATATTCTTCTTTACCCATTGAAGTGCGAACCGCATATCATGTATGGCAGCGTTGAGGATACCAAACTTCCCAACTTCGGCGGATGACAGGAAACCGAAAGCGCCGAGCCGGTAAGCAATCGACACGGCGATGTACGAGTTGCCATTCGTACGAATCTGTTCGGAGAACTCGTACCGATTATTCCCAAGGCCGTAGCCACCACCATCTGTTTCAATGAGAATCAAGACGGCACCCATACATCGGGAAGCGACTTACGGATCCAGACTAAGACAGGAAGGTGTTTTTTGTTTGCTGGGGCAATAACGTTCAGGAACAAACAGTCTTCATCGCCCGATGGCACCGGAGGAATTGCGCTGCTTGAATTTAGTAGAGAATTTACCGTGCAGCGTCAACTGCTCTGCGGGATCAACTTACTCTAAACTGATAGGAGACTGGGGGCATTGCGGCGCGTAGTCCAGAGCAGAGAGTATCTCTGTTCGATTTCTGGTAGGAGGCTGTGGCATTTGCCATCTAAATTCGCCCACGGGGGGAGCTGCATATCTGATGCTTTGCGGCTATTAGACATCATGGTCCTTCCTGCTCATTCTCTCATACGTACCCTCTGAAGATATTGTGATCATATGTAGAATTATAGAATCCCTGATATCTCGCGTAGCCAAGATCTACCACGGGTAGCTGTGTAGGCTGAGCTATGCTCAGGCTGATGAGCAGGAAACACCACCCAAATATTCCTAGCATGGTTTTCGCAAAGAGGAAGAGCCCTAAGAGAAGAGAGAAAACCAAACCAAGCCAGGAGGCATGAATTCCAGAGAATCTGCGGTGGGAATGTAAACATGCGAGATTCCGGCATCTCTTATATGTCCAGATTAAGCCGTACGGTAATTACGAGAATACCGAAAGTGAATTCAAGGATTCCCGGGAGACTTTGGCCCCCCGTCAAGTTGTTACACCGATCTTATGATATGGAATTGTAGCCTGCATGATGAATTGTAACCCCAGGGCGTCTGGCGGCATTCGAGGGTGTTTGTGTGGTTCCTCGACATCTTGGCCTGCAGCATTGTATCCGTGGGAGCCGGCAGATGATCGAGCAGATGCAGACACCCCGCAGTTGTCCGATTCGATTCAGCTTTCAGCGGGTAGGTGGTCGAGCCGTATCTAGAGGTCGGCTCAGCCTGAAGTGTCTGGATGCATAAAGTGCTACCTACCAGACGGAACACCTTGATGAATTACACAATATTTGTCGAGGCCGGCATCATACTTTCGCCTAGATAGGTAGTCGTACAACATCTATGTGAAGGCATTGACTGGCGGCGGCCAGGGAGCTTCGGGCGTAAGCGATCAAGCCAGTCGTTGTGGCTTGCATGGTTCCAAGACTACGAACAACGGCAATAGGGAAATACCATTCTTAAAAGTAGACCCCGCCCCCAGACCCCTTGGAAAACAAACAACACCCCATCCACGTCATGATTCGTGATTTGTGACCCTTGTGAGGGCTTTCATTATCTTTGGACGTCCCTGCTAGTGAGCGCTGCGGCTACCTTATCCACCGAGGATGTTTATAGGCAGAGAAAAGGGCAATCACAATGAGCGGGCCGATTAGTTTTTGTAATTATATCACTCGGTATAAGGTTTACTCTGATGCGAAAACAATGATGTGAACATCTCGGTTTGCACGAAGAAGAATGACTGACGGTGCGGAGTTACCCGGCACAGCAGTAAAAAGGCGGAATGGGAAATGGCCCGTCACCCTGTCCTAGTTAATCAATGTTCTGTTCATTCCATGGCACGGCCTGCCACTAGCACTCGACAACTTACATAAAGTTACTAGGTTAGTACCTTAGGTATGATACCGCAAATGAGCTAAACAGCGAATAACCATATAGCGCTGTCAGGAATCGAACCTAACTCCTATTTAGTAGACACACCAGTAGACCGCATCCTCTCTTATGCGTACTCCGAACGAATGGATGGCAGATCGGCATTTGCGTCCTTTGCCTACCTACCTAACCGTAATGACAGGGATCTGCACACCCCCCCCATCTGCACACTTTGAATTTTAAAATCCACTTTATAATATAAATTATATAAAAATAAAATAAAATCGTAAAAATAAATTATT
>MU390354.1:0-101479 GCA_022578715.1 Nemania sp. FL0916 | reverse complement strand
TTTATATAATTTATATTATAAAATAGATTTTAAAATTCAAGGTGTGCAGATGTGGGGGGTGTACAGATCCCTGCCATGACAGTTAAGTAGTCTTCCAGTACTCTTTTTGAACCAAGCGGGACTGGTTGGCCTTATGTTTGTAAAGGGACCTCATGCTACCTATGCAGTATGGCATTCGGTTTGAGGTACCTGGTACTGAAACATATCATGTACATACATACATGTGGGCAAAGATATCCAAGTAGGGTAGCAGGCAGGTGTCTGCGCTAGGTACGCTACTGCTACCGGTATGTGATATTGACGTGCCTGCCAATCTAGATACACTCATCTATCTACATAGTAGATATGGCAAATACCTAGATGTAGCTAGATGTAGTTAGTACCGTGACCTACGCATGCTGCATATGTCGCGCTTCTGGGCTGATCGACACGACCAGCGCCGCACTTATGCCCATGCCGCCTGCCACAAGCCGTGGAGAGCCAAACCCCCCCGGCCATCCCGCTTTCTCACCCACGATACCTCCGCCTCCACAGCCCACTCTCTCTTCTCTCCACGTCGGCGCCCACATGGGAGACTACGCGATCCGCACTAGGTATTCGTCTGCACGCTGCCAAGTGTGCTGAGCATGAGCATGAGCATGAGCATGAGCATGAGCACGAGCAGTCGACAATAGCGCCCACATTCCCCGAACTCCTTGCTTGGCATAGCACTCGAACACTGCTATTGCTGTTCTACTATTCTGCCGTCTGTCTAGGTCCCCCGTGGTCCCAGCGCTTCTCCGCCCCCAGGTGGCATTGCCAGGCCGTGGTCGCGCGGGTGTGCGCTCTCCAACCCTGCCCGGCCTTTCGCCGTTGCCGTTGCCGCTGTCGTTGCCGCGGTCGCAGTCAAAGTCGTAGTTGCAGTCGCAATCGCAACGCGCTAGATTAAGATTCTCGGGTCAGGATAAATATTTGTTGTGAGACAAAGGCGCGTTTGTTCCGTTACGCGCTTGTTTTGTATTGGCCGTGCCGCTGGGCCCTCGGCGACAGGACGTAATTACTACCTATTCCTTGCAGCTGGCAAACGTGAGACGTGAGACGCGAGACGCGATACACTTCCCCACGTCACGTCTCCTTCCTCTGTCCTTAAGTCCGTCTCCGGACCCGCCTGGTCGTTTCCGCTTGCATACGCACGCCGCCTACTCTCCTGGATAGAATATTTGATATTATTATTACTGACCCAGCCGAAAGAGAACCACGGCCGTTCTGGGAACTGTGCGCTGGCGCCGAACGACACGCAGCTGCCTTGCCACTTCGCAATCAAGCTCTCATCGCCTCACCTTTGCCCTGCTGCAGGCAGTTTCGCTCTGCAGGCCATCTCGGCAGAACCTCAGTCTCGGTCTGGCCAGTGGCCCGGGCGTTTGCCGGTGTGCGGAGTCAGCCTCTAGGCTGCTGCGGCTTGCTACGCTAGTCGTATGACTTAACCTCAGGCCACTACCAGTGTGGTAACATGGCGGCTTCGGTTCGACAGCCTGCTTCACTGGTCTTTACCAGATGCGGCAGCCCTGTCTCGTCCGAGAGTGGCCGTGGCGAACGGGTCTCGGGAACGTCCATCACATCAATTGATGCCCAACCGACCGCGTCGGTTGAAGCCCATCGTCACGAACCACCCGAACTACTCACCCCAGAAACTCCACACGTGAGCCTTCGTCTTGGGCTGGCGGAATCAGTTCACCTGGAAGCCGATTCGGCCGAGATGCGTCGTGAATTGGCCTCCTTTTCATGTGACGATCGCGTGCCAACATCGCAACTGAGTGGAGAATGCGTACCGCAGACTGTCGGCGTCGGCACCTCGTTGTCCGTGTTTTGCTGTGGTTGGGAGGTGTTGAACCTGGACCGCCTCCCGAATGAGCTCTTGATGCAGATCCTCGGCTTCTTGGACGTAAGCGATCTGCTATCTACGTCTAGGGTAAGTCAGCGATGGCGACTTCATCTGCACCGTCAGAGCGGGTTCTTGCGAAATTGTACTCGATACGAAGAGCCCGCGTGCACTGAGTTTCATCCATCCTTTCCTTTTTGATTTCTATTCTTTGTCTCGTGAACTGGTCCAATTTACCTAAAATCCATGCTTGGGTAACAGAGTACACAACGAGAAACACGTTGTGTTGTACCGTAGTCGTGTCATCTTAACCTCATACCACGCCTGCCTCAAAACGGCTCGGCCGACGACATAGTGCATGACTGACGACGACTATCTAGGTTAACCACCATTTTCGTACCCTGTCACTGGCCCCGATCTTACATACGTACCGTCTACAACACGTCCGCGTTCTGCTCCCGCCCTTGCTAACCTCACCCTCACGCCCTACGTTGGCGGAGCTGATTGCCAAGCACATTTTTCTCACGCATACAACACAAATCTCGCGCCGCCTGGCCCGGAGCCTCGTTGCTATACGATTGTCACGTCGCCTGCCCAAGCGGCCGTCCGCCGAGACCCTGGCGCAGAGGGGTATCATCCCCCCGGAGTGCATCCCGGGCTGCGGCTGCGCGCCCATCGCCCCGGCTCTTGTGGCCAAACGGCGCGCGGTGGAGAAAGAAAAGCTCAAGGACGGACTGCGACGCTGGGTCGGCGGCGTATGGCGTGGCGAGGTCAAGGAGCGCAGCGAAGGCGTGAGGATACGAGAGGAGCGTGCCGGCGTCGGTCGGGTCTGGCGGCTGCGTCGCTTCTGGGAAAGCGTGGGACGGGGCGGCGATTAGGGGCCGTAGGGGAGATGAACTCGGACAGGATCCGACTCGAACTCGGGTGCATTTACGTCCGCATGCATGAGCTTGTATCATTGGGTAATCACGGAGTTCTGGGCTTTTTCTTATTTGCATGGTTTTGATGTATTGTATCTTTGCATTGCTGAGTAACCGGACTGATTTACGTGACAGGGTATACTCGATGCTGGACGTCGGCTAGCGTGTACACCAAGTATGCAATATGGCCCTTTTCATGATGTTGAAATTGTCATTTTTACCTAGTAATGACAACATGTGACATGAAGGTCAATATCGAAATTAGGCAAATTGTAAGACTTTGTATAGACGATATACTCAAAGACGCAGTGTAGAGGTAGAGAACTGAGGACATGGCTACTTACAGCACCTAGATAGGGTTGAGGAAGCCAAACGCGTGATCATTCTCAACTTATTTACTTTATTAGTTTATTCATTCATTCATTCATTCTTCCTAAAACTTATTTTCGAAATTGAAAAGAAAAAAAGGAACATATGTATCACCAGCGTTGCGAGCGCCGAAACTAATACACACACACACACACACTTTTTCTCTCTCTCACTACACATACATTGATTTATACACACATTTACTCCTACACGTCCCGAAGTAACAAGTCTACTTGTACCATATGGCATATAGCATTTTAAGCTTAGTCAAGTAGATAGGTATGGCATCTTGCAATTTTACTCCAATCAGCGCTAGAGATGAAATTAAGTATCAAGGCATATCATTCTAGTTGTATGAATAATACAACAACGAACCTTTTCACAACTATACTCTCGACCACATGTAATAGACTTTGCTTGCTATCTTCATTGATTTATTTATTTACTCAGTTGTTTGGTCCGCGTGTAGTATAATTAATACATACATATCCCAGCTGTTATGCATTCGAGCCTCGGGATAAAATAAGGATGGATGGATGGACGGTATGTTGGTAGAGAGGATGAACGGGAGGCAATATGTGATGACGATAATGGCGCGGAATTTGTTGTTAAGGTTATGTACAATGCCCACTTGAGCTGTGTTCGATGGACCTGGTTCCCCTCCTAAGTCATCATCTCCCTTTATGTGAGTGGTTTGTATGTATCGTCGGTTGTTGAAATCCTGGATAACAGGGTTCGATACCCGATAAAATAAGGCCCAATGCCGTGTCTACCCGCTAAAATGCATCAAGTGCGCTCCCATGCCTTTTCCATAGTGTTACAAGTCGATCAGGACGTAATGTTCATTGGTTCACCCCAGAGTATTGCTGCTATTGTGCTAGTATCCTTTGGGGTGAAGGTGGGTAATGTGTCGTACTAGACCCGAAACCGAAACCCGTCCCATTCATCATCATCTTCGGCATCGTCATCGTCTTCCTCGTCGCCTTCATCCAGATCCTGGCCGACCGCTGTGCTGATGTTCTCCTTTCCATCGCCCTTCAATGTGGCGGCAGCCCGGAGGTTCATGACACTCTCCTTGCGCAGCTCTTCGCGGCGTTCTTTGAGTCGGCGCACGCGGCTCTCGAGCTCCTCCATCTCCTCGAACTCGGCCTCAAGTGCGCGTGTTGCGTCCTCGCGCTCGTCAGCGATCTCGGCGTCGGCGGCGTGTTTCCGGCGCTCGTTCTCCTCCTCTTGCGACTTTGCGACGACTTCCGCAGCCGTCAGTGCTGGCGCTGAGATGGTTGCGTCCGCGTAGGGGTGGCTCGGGGCATGAGCTGGAGGTACTGGCGCGTCGAGCACGGACATTTCGGCTTCGAAGGCGGCCCATTCGGCCTCGTCGACGGCACCCAACGGGGCCGCTCCTGCTGCGGTGGTGTGGCTGGTAGAAGGTGGAATAGCGAGCGGTTCGTTGGATATGGGCATAGACGCTGCGGCGGTATGCTGTGACACGACTGCCGATGGCCCCGAGACAGACCCCGTATCGGAACTAGTGAGTGAGCGGCTCCTCGATGTCGCCTTGGGTGTGGAGACGGCTGAGTTGGAGCCGGGGAGAGGCGTGGCTGGTCGAGAGGGTATGGCGATCTCGACGCCCTGCACCGGCGTGCCCGAGACCCGGCGTGCGAGGGGTGGCGTCTGCGTCTTCTCTTTATTGCCGTCGGCTATGCTCCCACTCCCTGTGCTGTTGGACGATAGCAGTTGGCCACCAGCGGCGTCGGTACGGCTCCGCTTGGTGCGTGCTGTTTCTGGACCGTCGTCTGCGTCGGACATAGGCTCATCACCATCGTGGCTCCTTTTCCGCTTGTGCACGCTCTCGTTGTCGTCCGTATCCTGGGCCGGCGGGCTCGGCTGCTGCTGGAGGGCCTGGAGCCTTTGTCTGTGGGCTGGGCCGCGGACGTGCGCATCCCACAGAGACTCTGTCTTTACGACATCCCGGCAGAGCTTGCAGAGCAGCTTCCCAACATCCGAGTAGGCGGCATGGGGATGCTTGATGCGATTCTCAGCGCGATGGGCGCGTAAGAGAGCGCGGGCGTCAGCCATCGTTGGAGGGGATGGCAAAGTGACGGTGTGGTGTGGTGTAGATGTGTGACAATATCAATTCGGAAGTATAACGTTGAACTGGGGAGACCGGTGTTGGGCAGACAAAAGATTGATTGCTGTAGTTTTCGTTGAGTTGTTAATATGACATAGGTAAGCTGTACCTAGTGGAAAGGTGCAATATGAAATTAGGTAAGGCGTATGAAGTGAGGCGGTGGGATACAGCGTTAAATTTATCAGCCACACCTAACCCCAGGTGTTGACCAGGAAGGGAAAGAGCCCCGCACTTTTGGCTAAGCTGCCGCTGCCGCTCCACGTGCAGGTCCCCCGGAACAGGTCTCGCGTTAGCTAAAGTGGGACACTCATGTACGAAGTACAGTGCAGTACAGTACGAAGTATGTACGGTGCATAGTTAGCGGCAGCTGATGCTGTTAGCAGTATTCCGAACCTACCTCTACTTTCCTGGGCGTGCCCGATACTTCTCCGAGCATCTACCCATTCTTGAAGCTCCGGGGAGTGCTTTAGAAACTGCTTCTTTCAATCTCCATGCCCTCCTGTCACTGTCGACGCCAATTCGCCTTGGCCAAGGGCGGTTGACCCGCAACCCCCGCGAGAGCCATCAATCAGTTGCATTCTGCTTCTTTGTTAGTTGCATCGCCATGGACGAAGAGCAGCAACAAGTGGCGTCGACCTGGCCACCGCCGCCGCCGTTTTGGAAAAACTTCACTGCCGACAACGTCGCGCATATCAACCAGATACGGAGGACCACAGCCGAGCGTCTGGGAGTAGAAGACGCCTCAACCGTTCATCTCAGTGATCTGCCCCGCAATCTGCGCAATCTGCAGCCTCCGCCCGAACCCGAGAGCGGCGAGTGGCGCGTCTTCGGTGATAGATACACCCTGCAAGACGAGCTGCCGCGCCTCGAGGACGGCGAGATCCGGCGGTTGTTCCCCGAGCCCGAGGACAGAGACCGAGACGGCAAGCACTTCGACCGTGCCACCATTCTCAAGCGCCTGGCCAAGTCGCTGTTGCTCAACTTCCTCGAATTGACCGGTCTGCTGGCTAATAGCCCCGAACTCGTACGTTACCCCAGGCAGCTCCCTTTGGCATTGATATATCTATCTATCTCTCATCTACTAATTAGCTCGGGAGGACAGGCGGAGGACAAGATCACCGACATCCGAGACCTCTTTATCAACTTCCACCACTTGATCAACGAGTACCGGCCGCATCAGGCCCGCGAGTCCCTGATTTCCATGATGCAGTCGCAGCTCGACCGCACCCGCGCTGAGACCAACGCCATCCGCGATACCAAGGACAAGGCTGAGCGCGTGCTCGAAGGCCTGGGCAGCCTGACCATCGAAGACCAGGCGAACAGTACTACACATCACGAAGACGACATATATGGCCCCGAGGCTGATGCCTGGCTTCTGTTGTCGGAGTAGCGCATTCGCGTCTGCGCAAACGAAGACAAAGATCTCTTCGGCGGTTGCAGTGGATCCAGGGCTGTAAAAGCAGTTTTCGGCGTTAGGGTAGTGGCATGCACAATGGCTGGTCCATTAACCGATGTGGCGTCTCCGGCATGGGAAAACATGGATTTGAGATAAGATACCCTAGACTGGCTCGGTCTACGTTATTGGGCCTTAAGTGCCTCTTCATGCGTTGAAGCTCGGATATGAGCTCGAACCATTCTATTTGCTCTTGACAAGGCGGTTTCTGCGTGAGAGTGAACTTTCGACAGCTATAGCCCAATTCTTTCACTTCCTGTACAGTGACCCTCCGCGTTCCTTATCATACAGGCAGCCAGCCATTGTATGTACTTCTTACCCAATTTCCTCACACCTTCGCTATGTCACCGTCATCTCGTCTCTCCGTGACCCCCCCTCTTCTGTAAATAAGTAGACTTAAGCTGAGCTTCCCTCACATCACACTGCACGGAATACAGCAGCACTCGCAGTCGCCGCACTCGATGCACCGCGTCTTCGTACCCCCGGCCACCGCATCGCCCGGCTTGAGGATGCTCTCGAAAGTCGACGACGCCGCGCTACCGGGTCTGTTGTTGTGGGACACGGGCTCCAGGCGTGAGGAGGCGCAGGCCATCTTTTTTTCTTTTTTTTTTTTTTTTTTTTTTTTTAGAAAGAAAAAACTGCAGTGATCGTGGTTGGTGCGCCTGTCTGTATAGGTGTAGATGTAGATGTAGATGTATATAGCTGCTACCACTATGTACTTTGAGATTGTGGAGATAATTAAGAGACGGCTGTTGATATGCGGCTTTGGTGGTGTTTTTTATGTTAGTCTTTTAAACTAGGGCCATACTTTATACATAGGATAAGATGAGGACTTTTTGAGAATTCTTACACGATGTAGTCGTCTAGTTTAGATGGCTCGGCAAGTACGGAGTAAATGTATGGATGTCTTGGTGATTAAAGTTGAATGCTGATGGATGATAATTGAGTTGCCCTGGTGAGCTTGTTTGGGGCCCTGGCTGTATTCGTGAAACACGCGGTAAGAACGCTGACTCAGCATGACATCAGGGGTAATACGGATGCTTAGTTACATAAGAATTATTCGAGTGCTGGCCCCGGGGCCGTGGCCCCTGTTGTTTTACACGTGACAGACTCAGCGTACCTAGTTTCATGTATTTGTTAATCTTGTTACTCTGTGCTCTCATGGGATTGCATAATATACTTGACCGTATTACAGATGCACTTGATTTTATTGTGTTTGTGAAACAGCACTTCTTATTTTTACTTGATTTGTTGTTTTGGAGGAAAGTATGTTCTCTGAAATGCCCTCAGCTTTCCGATGTCCTGTGACAGTTTGACAACCTTGGCATTGCCACAAACGTGCAGACAAGATGTTACGATGACAGCGAGTAGACATCGTAAGTGTAAGCTAACCACTAAGTAACACTAAACACTAGCACAGTGGCGTTAGTGTATCACAAGGTTATCACAACGATTACAAACAAGCACAGTTATCTATTCACGGGGCCGGGGCAGCTTGTGCTATAAGCAAGAATGGTGCCAGCATTTGATTGTCAGACTTGTTGGGACGGTTGAGCAAGCTTATAGCGCAATCAGGAAGAAAGACTTGTAAGCTAGGCTAAGCAAACAGTCAATGATGAGTTCAGAGCTATTACCTCTTGCTAGTCATTACCTGTACTCACCACTGGATGATATTGTGTTTGTCCTCTTGGAATGCACGGCACCCAGTCATTGGTTGGTGTAACCTCATACGTCTCATATATATGTGTTTTCTGTTCACCTATACACATGATTGATAATAAGTTGCACCGTGGGGTCCGATCTTCGCGACATCAACATCAGCAGAACGGAGTCTCACATAGATAGGACTTAGGTATAAGTAAGTCGGTAAGCCTCTGTTGTGGCAAGTAGATATTGCCTCCTGATCTATTTCACTCTCGGCTCAATGAACAAATTTATACCAAGTCAATAATTCTAAGCTAATGATCTATCCAGCGACCTGCCTACTTATGTTCCTACTCTCAAATGTCGTGCCAACCGCTGTTCGATACCGATGACCCAGACACGTTGGCCAAGTGGGTCGGGATCGCCCGACTTTCCCTGGATGGTGTCATGTTCACTATGGCAATATGGCAGCAATACCTAGACGCGTGGAAGCAGGCCAACCCGGCATTTGCGCACTTCGTCGACGACACGTCCGAGATCTCACGCGTCCGCGCCCTCGTCCAGGCCCAGCTGGGTCTTCTAGACGCTATCGAGTCTAACGGCCCCGGTGCGCCGGACACGCAACAGATGGTGGCCGCCGTCATTGCCGCTGTGCATGACATCACCTCCAAGATGAGGGACATCGACGAACGCTTCGGACATTATCTCCCGCCTGTGAGGGGAGATGCTGCTGTTGCGTACTAAGACTCCCGTGGATTATGCGATGCATAATGCGCGTGTGTTGGTAGTGTGTGGTACCGAGGTAGAGATAGATCTTGATTGATTGCAGTCGAGTGAGATTCTTCGGGATCGGGCGAATTGATTTTTTCGAGCGGGGCAACCAGTACGATTGGCATCTTTACCTATGTGGCTCGGAGACTGTGCTGGATATAGTCTGGCTTTCATCGACGATAGCTCAGTAAATTCGTGCTAATAAATCGTCTTGTAGACGACTTGTTTGGCAGCCTTGCCGCAATGCTTGGCGACTCAAGCAGTGAAATTCGCAATCGATTACTTGAAGAGAGGACGTTCGAAGTAGGTAGTAGGTATTCAATCACTATAGATGTAGACGTACCAAAGGGCCAATGATTCATAGCCCAGGCTTGCAGCAGCTTGTAGAGCTCTAGGAAAGCTTACGGTCATCACGGACGTAATGGCAAGTTGTAAGGGAAGGATAGAACTTTGATCAACTGAATATGTATGTATATATATATTCAAATAAATTTGAATATTAGAGAAGTATAACAGCAGGTAGGACCGCGTCAGCATAGGTAACTGTTCAATCGGTCTAAGCGTTATTGTGCAGGAGGAGGTGGGTGGAGGAGCTGCCTTCTTTCACTTTTAGGGATTAAAAATTAAATAACAGCAGGTAGATGTAACAAATGATATATCAAAGAAAGTGCCTCTGTTAGAAAAATATCTACAGCATGGTGGCGCCTTCCATGTCCCACATCGCCCGGAATCTGGTGCTAGACAGTCTACTATCCACTTTGTGACCCTATTTTCACTTCACACCCTCACTGTGGTCTCCAAGTCTCGCGTATATAATACCGTTAATCCAGAAGGGGATTAACGGCGTCGTTTTTCTCCGTCACACCAAGTCCCCCACTTCATTCTCGATACATCAAGTATTGGGCGGCCAAGGAGGATCGATCCCACGGACCCCTTGGCCACTAGACAAGGCCATAGGAGCGGACACAAACAATAGGGCAACATAGGCTCTCAATTTCCCTCGTGTGCAAGATTCCCTGCCATAGGCCCCGGTCTAATCATCATTCAAGGTCTAATTATCATCTATCACTCACCATCAAAAATGGGCGCCACTGTCGAGCAATGGACACTGTCCGACCAGGACGTGGCCGTTTATTCTCGATTGAAATCGGTCTTAAAGTCCGTCTTCAGAGGGCCCAGCTCATGGGTCGAGGAAAACTCCTACCAACTCCCTTATGCCGTGCCCGGTCAAGGCCAGGAAGGCGATCAGCCGCTCATCAATATCGTGTCGAGCCCACACTTCAGCCTCAAACCTCTGTCGTCTTCTTCCTTTGACAAACTGTACGCCGCCACGCTGCCATTAAAGTACCACTCGTCTTGGATGGAGCGACTTCTAGAACCCCTCCTTAGCGACAAATCGTTAGATCGCACACTGTGCGAATGGGCATCGGCAGTGGGCGATATGAACCATTCGCACACATTGAACCGCACCAAGTCCCTCCGCAATTGTATGATGAGGGTTACGCCTTTGGACACGGAGCGCGATCGTATTGTTGAGGAGCTTTGCTGCGCTGCCTATTCTATGTGGACGTAAGTTTTCGAGTTTTGAATTCTTTCCTCGCCGGACCTCGGTTATTTTAATCCTATATCCTACATTGTGGCGGCTCCTTGCTGATCACACCTGTCACGACTCACGACTGTCCGTACCTCTCCATAGACGAACCACTAATTAATTACTGTGCGCAGTCGCCATCCCGTCCATGAGTCGCAGTCCTTTCTCTTAGAGGAGTGCGATGAAAAGTGGCGCGTTACCACGTTTCTGCGGTCCCCAATTCCATGGGCACGGAATGGCTGCATTCTGAAGACATTCACCGCGCAGCGATTGGAGCCTTCGTGCCTTTCAACGTCAGAGCTGATGACGGTCTTGGTTCAGCTCAGACTATCTGTTCTTGAAATCATGCAGGCCGAGGCATTGGTACTTCCGATCTCTGTAAGTTCTAGTTCTCGTCTCCCTTCTTCCTCACCCAACACATCTCTCAGATATGTCCATCGGCACCCTACGTAAGGGGAAGGCACTCGCATCACTGCTAATGAGCGCACACGATTTACATCGATTCAGGTTTTCATCCTCTCATTTACTTTTTACTCGGCCCGCGCTATAGAGGCCCGGCTTGAAAAACCGCACAAGATCGCCGTAGCCGTACATGAGATTCTGGACGACCTCCCGGAAGAAGAAGACGCGAGAGCGAAAGCCGTGCGCGATCTCCTAACCTGGACGCTCTATGTCGATGCTATGACTGATCCCGAACCCGAAGTATTGGCGGCGATGGCCGACCTTATCATAGACACAAGCCATGCTACCGCGGATCAGGAAAATGTCTCGGACACATCGACAACCGCGAGTTCTCCAACCGACGTCTCTGCCGACACAATATCCGTCTCGGACAGCAACGAAGAGACTGATCCGGTGACGGTTCACGTGTCTCCCAAGAGAAGCGGAAATGACGAAACCGATAAGAAGTCTGCCGCTGGAGAAGATAATATCGCGGAGGAACGATAGAGGGCGGCTCTGAGGCAGTGGAAATGGCTAAGCCTAGTACTAGATTTCCGGCTAGCTAAAAAAAATAAAAATTCGATAGTTTATCCAAAGGAATTCTGGTAATTCACGATCATAGTTCTGCGAATGAGGCTTGTGACTGCGTAAGTAAGTACCGACAATTATGCGTGCGTGCCTGAACGACCGAGATCGGTGGGCTGTAATCGGTTTCTGTCAAAAAATCGTGTTACCCGTATTGCATGTATAGGTGGGGGGATCTAATTAGTTCCCTCATTTCTCTTTACGGAAAGATAGAAATTGGCGCCTAGCTAGCTAATGACTCAGACTATTTCATAAATCGGGCCAAGTAATGTTAGTAGGTATTTATAATTTTATATCTGTGATTTGTAGCTTTAAGTCCTATATTAATCTTAATCTTCTCCCTGTGAAAAGAAGATAGATACAGTATCCGCCACGCAGCTCCGACAGCGTCACAAGAAATTTAAGAAGCCCTCTATCAACGCGTCAACCATGGAATTCGAGGCCGAGCCGAGGAATTGGCACCGCGACGACGGGTTTCTCGTCTCGACGGAACAGCACCTCCTTCAAGTCGACGCGATCGCCGAGGCGATGGACTCCGAACTCATATGGTGGACGATGGCACCTCCGGCCGACCAGCTCTCGAAAGCGCTGCGGAATTCCTTCTGTCTCGGACTCTATTATGTGCTCCCTCACTCTATTACCCCTGGGGTTACGGGTAGGTTCTAATAATTGCCAACTAGCCTTCTTTCTACCCCATGCCATCTTGCTTCCACGCGCTTCTGACCTCATCATGTCATCTATGACTGTAGTAGACCAGGCGAGCAGCCGCACGCAGATCGGGCTGGCGAGGCTGATCACAGACGGCGTGACCTTCGGGTACCTCACGGACGTGTACGTGCTGCCCGAGTACCAGGGCCAAGGGCTGGGGCGCTGGCTCATGGTCTGTCTGGACGAGGCGCTGCAGGCCTGGCCGCATCTCCGCCGCCTGATGCTCCTGACCTCGAGCAGCGCGATGATAGACCTGTACAGGAAGACCCTGCGCGTGAAGGACTGGGCCGAACGCAGGAACCAGAATCTTATACTCGGTATGGCGGACGGGCCAGCTGCTCCTTCTTAATAGCTATCTAGGGTATGATTGTGAGTGGGTGCGAAGTGGTTCGTTCACACCTTTGGGCTGGTTTTGCCGTATGCGCCTCCGTGGGCTCGTCGTAGTTCTAGCGCGCGTTTGTAAGGCGGGGCCGTGGGTGGTTGTATGGGGTCGAGAGATACGTGGTCGGGCGGTAGGCGATAGGAAGCGTCTGAGTCGAAAGCAGATAGATCGCCGCAGGCAATGAAGGGCGCAATCCACCTTATGTCCGTATCTCTCTCCTGACGATAGTCTTCGGCTATGATTTCAGTGATATCTTGCTCGCCCGTACTTTGGGCACGGATAGGGGTAGTGTCCCACGTGCCCGTGGTAGGATTCTGCATTATGGTAGGCGCAGTGATAGGAAGATTTCTTAGACTTTGCTTGGCCATCTTATTCAGCCGCGATCCGACACCTAAGGGTTCCTCGAGGCTTGCGGAGAATCCTTTTGGGGGCTGGAAGTTGAGGCACACAATAAACGCCTCAACGCTACTCGCCCGTGATGACCGAGGTTTCGCCACATGGACCTGCTGGAAGAAAATCTTCAGCTGCGCATACAGCACATCGACATTCTTGCCCCGGAATATCTTGGCGACGAACTTCCCGCCAGGCTTGAGAACGCAGAGGGCTAGATTCAGAGCAGCAAAGAGAAGCTGGGACTGGACGTAGATATCGAGATCGTGCAGGCCGGTGACGTCGGGAGCGCCGTCGCTGAGAACCAAGTCGACGGGGTGAGCGGCCTGCTGTGACATGGTGCTAGCGTCGAAATCAGGGTCCAGGGCCTTCAAGAGCAGCGGCACGGTGGCCGGGTGGGTGATATCGGCTCTGAGAGTGACGATGCCGGGCAGAGGACTGATGGGCTGCAGGTCGATGGCCACGATCTTGACATTCTCCCGTGGCCTCAGCATTTCGGGTCCGGAGCTCACCTCGGCAGCCGGGGGCATAACAGCGGGTTTCGCCGGGCCGAAGACGCCGAGCATTTGCTGCCGGAACTTGGACTCCCGGTCTTGCCAGGCGGTGCGACCGAACTTCTCCCCCTTGATCAAACTTCTCGAAAGCACCTGAGACCAACTTCCGGGCGCAGCGCACAAATCGACCACCCGTGTCACATTGGCGAAGAGATCGAATTCTGGGCATCATGTTAGCCTCATGATACGATTCGTATTGGTAGAAAAATGAGCAAGGCGAAGAAAAGCACCTTCGTCGAGCTGTAACAATTTGAAGGCACTTCTGGCTCTCCACCCTTGTTCTTTTGCGAGCCGATAATACGCATCTCGCTTGTCTTTGGATGATTTACCCATCTTGAATGCTGCAGTTCCGTATCAGTTAGTCTATGATTCAAGGATGTCGCCATGAAACAGCACTGCGAAAGAGAACAATATTGAGATTGAGAATGAGATGGACTGGGTTTTCCCTTGTAGGCGAATCAAAACCCACGCTTCAGTGGACTCATTCGTCGAAACTCTATCCAAGCTAATGTATCTAACCCGATTAGGCTAAAGATACCCACCTAAAACATAGCTTGTTCATGGTGGGGTTAGGTAGATCCTAGGGTCTTGTCGATAACCTTAAATTTTGACGATAGCTTTGAATGGATTCATTTTGCGACAATACAACGTTCGATCATACTCGCAACCTTCCCGAGCAGAAACAATGGACGGGACCAAGAAGAGAAAGCTTGCGGCCTCAGGCCCATTGCATGCTACGAAACGAACAAAAACTTCGTCCGTCAAGCCGAAAGTGAAGACGAGGACGCAGACGCAGACGCAGACGAAGACGAAGCAAAGCAAGCGATTGGTCGGCCTCGATGCGCTGCCTTGGAGCAAAGCTGCGCTGCCGGAGATGTTCGATGATGCAGAGGGATTTTACGGGCTGGAAGAAGTTGAAGGCGTCGAAGTCGTGCGAGGTAGCGGAGACTCGGTCGGGTTTGTGTGTCCACGATATTTCCTACGTCTGCCATTGTCTTTGCCTTTGCCTGTGCTAACGAAAGTACCGGGGAAGAGAGCAGCCGTGGCAGCCGATAGTGAACCCGAGAGCGCCAGCGAGATCGACAACGACGAGTTCGAGGGGTTTGATGACGAGCCGACATCGGCCGCAGTCGAGTCGACCGCCGTCTCCAAACCCGTGCCCGACAAATCCGCTGTAGAGCCGAAGAAGGAGAAGGAGAAGACAAAAAACAAGAAGAAAGACAAGGCTAGGGACAAATTCAAGGACCAGACGGAAGGCGATTCGAAAGACAAGGTGAAAGACCAGACGCAAGACCGGAAGAAAGACCGGAAGAAGTCCGGTGTCAGAGAAGACAGTGAGCTAGAGGCCAACGTGTTTGCCGGCTTAGACGCCGCCGATACAGCGCAAGACGAGCTCGACTTGTCCGAATGGGCAAAGCTGGATCTCTCAGCCGGAGTTTTATCCTCGCTAGCCCGGCTGAAGTTCTCTACGCCCACGGCTATTCAAGCCGCCGCCATACCGGACATCCTTGCCGGACACGATGTGATAGGCAAGGCCTCAACCGGCTCCGGCAAGACCCTCGCTTTTGGCATTCCCATTGTCGAGAGATGGCTCGAGCTAGCTGACCGAGACACTGCTGAGACGGCTTCCAAGGCCCCTATAGCTTTGATCCTCTCGCCCACGAGAGAGCTCGCCCACCAGCTCACGGACCACATCAAGAATCTCTGTAGCGGTCTCGCTGATTCCCCTTATATATGCTCTATCACCGGCGGGCTGGCCGTGCAGAAGCAGCAGCGCCAACTGGCCAAAGCGGATATCGTCATCGGGACACCCGGTCGTCTGTGGGAGGTTCTGAGTTCCAGCACCGAAACCATGAGCTCGTTTAGACGGATACGCTACCTCGTCATAGACGAAGCGGATCGATTGTTGACTGAGGGCCACTTCAAAGAGGCCGAGGACATCCTGACTGCCTTGGATCGAGTTGAAATGGACGAGGAGAATGACGGCGATGACACCGAGCTCTCTCCTAGACAGACGCTCGTCTTTTCAGCGACATTTCATAAGGGCCTTCAGCAGAAACTAGCAGGGAAAGGAAAAATGAATCTCATGAGCCAAGAAGACTCGATGGAGTATCTGCTCAAGAAACTCAATTTCCGCGAAGAAAGCCCCAAGTTTATTGACGTCAATCCCGTATCCCAAATGGCTGAAGGCCTGAAGGAGGGCCTGGTAGAATGCGGCGCTATGGAAAAGGTAGGCCACGCTCCTTCTTAACAAATCCATATCGAGACTTGCGATAAAGCAAACTAATCCAGGGATATGGCAGGACCTCTATCTCTATGCTTTACTTCTACTATATCCAAACGTGCGCACACTGGTGTTCACCAATTCAATCAGCGCCGCCCGACGCATCTCACCGATGCTACAGAATCTAAACCTAACCTCGCACGCATTACATTCACAAATGGCACAAAAAGCGCGCTTACGGTCCATCGAGCGCTTCACCACGACACAAGCAGGTCAGTCATCCGTGCTGATTGCCACAGATGTAGCTGCTCGTGGTCTCGACATACCAAATGTTGATCTTGTCGTGCATTACCATGTCCCCCGCGACGCTGCCGCGTACGTGCATCGGTCTGGACGTACGGCGCGTGCCGACAAGACGGGTCTGAGTATCTTGCTCTGTGCTCCGGAAGAAGTGATACCAACGAGGCGCCTCATCGCCAAGGTCCACTCGGAGCGAAAAGTGTCCAGGAAGAACTTCTTCGTACAGACGCTCGACGTGGATCGAAAACTGGTCAGCCGTCTGAAGCCACGGATCACACTAGCCAAGAAAATAGCAGACGTGGCGCTCGCGAAGGAGAAAGGGAACAAGGACGACGAGTGGATGCGCAACGCGGCCGAGGAGCTTGGCGTCGAGTACGACGATAGCGACGACTTAGACTTAGCCGGCAACTGGGGCGGACGCGGGGGCGGCCGCAAGAAGAAGCAGCAGGAGGCCAGGGGCACGACCAAGGCCGAGCTCGGCGCCATGCGGGCGGAACTGCGCGCCCTGCTGGCCCGGCGCGTCAACGCTGGCGTCAGCGAGAGGTACATCGCCAATGGCACCGTCGACGTCGACGAGCTCCTCCGCGGCGCTAACGGCGATTTCTTGGGCAGGGTCGAGGGCTTGGATATTGCTGCTTTGTAATTTAACCGAACCTAGCCTGACCTTAGTGTGGGTAGGGGTTTGAAGCTAAAGATTGATTGAAAGAAGCCAAGCCAAGGATCTATCCGAGATGTTGATGACTGAGCTCTCTGCGTTAGCGTTCGCTTCCCGCGACGCATGTAGGCATATAGGCACCTACGCATATACGCATGTTGACCGTCGAACTGCGGTGTCAGTGCGATGCGGTGCAGTGCGGTATCTAGGTGGAGAGAGCATGGTGCATGGTTGAATAGATAGCTTGATGGCGAGCTTGTGCGAGCTTAAGCGATTCTTAATGAGAAGGGGAAATTTCGTGCCGTTATTGCGCCATTGGAACTTTTCAAAGCGCTCGGTAGTTGTGTCAGGGCGCTGTTCCTAGCTGTGCTAACTTGAATATCTCACGAGTATGTTGCTTTCATGGATCAGGCATGCCGCACTATACGTTCTATGCTTCCCTTTTAGATCACCCCGTTGGTCTTTCTGTTGTAAAAATTATCCGACTACAGAGCGAGCTGCTGTTCGATCCTTCGCTAGGAACTCATGAGTAGACAAATGCGAAAATTCTTCACGAGTTACTATTACTGGAGCAAGCCATCTTAGTCAAAAGGCGGTGTCTGTTACTATATGGCCTGGATCACATCAGTGGTCTAGGGATGAAATACTGTCTGGGACATTGCACTACGAATCTGGTTGACGATGCCAAGTTCTGACAACTTGAATTTTATTGCATTATGCGTGTTGGAGTGAATATGATAGTTATGTCTATAGAGGCTAGTAAGTATCGAGTAATTATCTAGCAACCGTGCAAGAACCTGTGTTGAGTAGACTTTATTCGACGAAATCATAGGATAAGTAAGACCGATGGGATATGGGGGGGAAAAATGCTGCCAAAGGGACGTACGTCTTGCTCTCGTTCTGGATATGGCTGAAGCGATTTATGATGTTCAATATTTCAGCGATATCATGAAATATTATTGTTTTTCTTCCGGAGTTTTTCTTTTTCAATTCTTTTTTTCTCTCACAGTGATATAAGATTGATATAATCGTCGTAGACTGAACAAGAACTCTTGTTGGTGAGTTCATCAGGACGTTCTTATTGAGTGCCGCCGGTATAGATAGTTATTGACAATCGCCATGACATGGGACTTCAGTGATGCTATAGTGCTAGATTATTATAAGGGAACATAGATGATCAAGTGCTTGATTTCACAATGTTCTAATTTCATCATAGTATCGCGGTATGAAGCCGCATTCCTGTATTATAACGAGTAAAGAACTTCTTGATTACCTGGCCTTCTTTTACTCTTCTACTTTTTAAAACTGAGAAATTATCTTTTTAAGATAAGTGCTATTGACGCAGTACGGGTAACTTAGTTTACGAGGATCTGGTCGAGTTATCGCTTTTCCGACTCTCGATGATGTGCCCCTATCCCAGATCTCCTTTGAAGACCTACTAAATAGATAGCTGGGCAGGTTATTCTTCGCTTCTTTTTTGTGAATGCATTTTACGGTTCGCTGCTTCATTGCATATACTATCTCACCATGTTTGACGTCTATGTGTGTAGAGCATAATTACGTTCTGCTTCGCTATACGCTTGAGTAGATATCAACAGCCTCACCTAACCTGTATTACTCTGCCAGCCATGTTATAATAGTAATGATGTATAAGTGTAATTTAGTCCTTGGAGGTTGCTAGGAATGCTTTAAATTCTTTTAGTTCCTAACTGCCATTGGCGAATCTTTTTCTGTTGCAGATATAAGGAAAGGAGAAGCATCCCAATGCGCTCGCAATAAGAAATTATTGGGACACTGCGCGTGCAGTAAAGTGGCAGACCGATGATGATCGAGATACACTCATGTATATAGTGTACAGGCACGAACAATAGAACTACTTTGTATCCCTTTAATGACTGTTTCGGCTCAGGTACTTAAAAAGTGGAAATTTGGGGCATTATACATTAACCAGGCACTAAGAGATCGCCCAATCAGACTAGCTCATGATGCTTAAGCAGAAAGCTGATTGGACCGATCTGGTTATATACATAGCTCCATTCTTCCACTTTTTTAGGTATGCAAGTACATGAGCCGAAGCAGTCATTAAAGGGATAGATGAATCGGTTGGTAAAAGGGGCTTCCGGCCCCTTCGGAAAGGCCGTGAAATAGCAGGCCTCGTGGGTCTAAACTAAGTTATATGGAAAACGATTGCGCAATTGTGTGGCTTATGTGTGTGACTAAGCCACTCGTTCGGTCTTGAGACCCGTACTGAATCTAGCTGGGTTCCACGGGTTGCCCGTTTAGTATTTGATAAATTTCAAGTGATGCAAAGACGATCCATTGATTGAAAGACAGCCGATTTCCTATCAATTAAATGATTATTGATTCTTTGTTTCTGGGTTTCGAGATAACTACCGGTATTCAGATGTTGAAAGAGATCATAATTACTTGAACAGAATTCTTATGAGCTCGGCCGGGTCCGGTACGGATATAAGCTGTCTACAGGGATTTTGCACTATTACCTAATGAATTGACTTCAACCCTGTTGAACTGCCGAGCGTCAAGGAATAGTATAACCAGGATTAACGTCGTCGGTTTTCCGTAACGCCGAAATAACATAGTCGGCGCATTCGCAAATCCGAGGTTTTCGTTCTCGGGCTTACCCGGATAGACGAGCGAGAAGAAAAGACCAAAAGAGGAACTTAGGAGGCGCAGCAGGTGTATGTACGAACACGAATCCTACTCGGTACCTAATTAACAGGCAATCTTGATAAACTCAAGTACCGACAGACTGGGGCTCTAGTTCGCCTAGCGTTGCGTTGCGAGTCCACGTCTAGCGGATCATAAGGCAAGACGTGCTCAAGATAACGAAACTTAATTCTTGAAAGCCTTGTGGGGCTTTTGAACAGGGGCTGATTACATAACATTTCACTAATCAGGAGTAATTCGGAACGAGCATATCCTTCAACTTGATATCTCCTATCTTCTATCCATGGTATCAGAGACTTAAATGAACTTGATATTTTTCGCTTGAATATACTAATATGGAGAAGTAATTATGCCATTACCCCCCAATTCTTTATTAAGTGTGTTTGATTGCAGTGGTATAATCCGAGCAGTTGTTCCCAGCAGGCGGATTCAATCGCTTAGTTGATCTCCTGAATCTTGGTTCACGGTGTATTTATTGGTGATTCTGTTCTCTTTCACAGGCAAGGCAGCTTACCAGCATGTTGGACGTCTTTTCAGATGGCCGTTACTCCGAAACTTATAAATGTCACACCTGTCACTAGTTTGAGCAATGTATCATTTTAGTGGTTTCATCTATATTTTATTCTTTATTCTATTGTTATCCCAAAGAAACATGGCTATGAAAATCAATCTTCGCCCAGTGTCCAGTCCAGATCACCAGATCTAAGCCGCAGCGACCTTCTTGGCGGCAAATGTCTCGGTCTTGTAGACACCAGCACGGGCGTAGACGTCCTTGTACTTCTGGACGACGTAGTCCTCTACGCTGACAGGAGCGTACTTCTCATCCTCGGGAGCAGCGCGGCACTTCTCAATGCACTTGATGATGAAGTCAGGGTTTCCGTTGTAATTGAACGGGATGCTGTAGCGCTCCTCGCCAGAGCGGTTGATCACGCGGTGCACGTTCGAGATGTACTTGTCGTTGGTCCACTGCTCAAACAGGTTGCCCATGTTGACGACGTAAGCGCCCTCGACTGGCGGGGCCGGGTACCAGTCCTTGGCCTCATCGTCCCAAACTTCTAGACCGGCCACGTCACCCTGGAGAAGTAGGGTAATGACACCAAAGTCGCGGTGAGCACCAATACCTCGCTGCAGAGCATGGGCATCAGTGGGTTGGGGCGGGTAGTGGAGCATCTTGTAGAAGCACATCGGGTCGGTGCAGAACTCGTCGAAGTAGTTGGCGTCGTAGCCCAAGCTCATTGCCATAGCTCGCATGACTTCTTCTGTGAGCTTAACAATGCGGTTCAGGTAGTCCATGCAAGTCTCCCTGAAAGGCTCGCCGAGAGACTCGGGCCACACATTGGGACCGTGAGCGAACTTCTCGGCCTTGACCTGGGGGTGATCCATGGGGAGATCGCGGGAGACATAGTAGCCTTCCTTGAGATCAGGGCGAGTGTTGGCCTCGATCATCTGGCCTCGCATGACTTCGTAGCCACGGTTGTACTTGTTCTATATCGGGAAAGCAAAGATTAGCCGCCGATCCTTGATGAGCTGGAAATGTAGCCGCCGACTCACCTTGGACTTATCTAACTTCATCTTCTCCTCTGATGGCAGAGCGAAGAACTCCTTGGCGATCTTAAACATATCCTTCTGGAGGCTCAGAGGGATGTCATGGTTGACGATTTGAAAGAAGCCTTGGGTGAGGCAAGCTTCCCGAATCTGGGCAGCGCAGTGCTTCATCCGCTTCTCATCACCAGACAGGAAGTCGGCGAAGTCGATGACTGGGGGAACTTTGGTGGAAGGCATGATGAATCTGGAGCGTTGCTCTTGATTGTGTTGTGAGGTGATGAAGATGAGTTGATGAGTGATGAGGCAGATAGAATGTTTGTGATGCTGATGTTGATGCTGATGAGAAAGATGTATTATGTCGGTGGAAAAGCACCTTTATATACTCAAATCTATAGCTGCTTCATGTATGTTTGCCACTCCTTCTCGTGATCATAATCTTCGTATAGGAGCATGGACAAGTTTGGAAAGAGTCTCAACAATAGTGCAGTATACACAAAAGGAAATTTTTTTCATGTAAGACACACCCTTGATGCATCATGCAGGAATAGTATTGACCAGTATTACTGAGAAAGGACGTGCTCCTGCAGGTGTATGTTGAAGCAATGTTACATCGGAGATCAGTTCCGGCTCGCTGATGATTGTCTAGTTGCCCTTGAGTTAGCTGATCATGATTAGGCATCAATAATGTTAGTAATTTTTGGATATCTGGTAACTTCCGATCATTCTTAATTCCTGACAAGACATCAGTGAGACCCTGGATCTGTCAAGATACTTGTTCAGTATTATATCAAGTACATTTATTTTGACATTGTGTATGACTTTAGTCTTTGTAGAGTACAAGCTAGTATAGATTGAAATACAAATTTGTTGGTAGTTCTTCTTTGTACTACTGTTATTTTGTTGTTGGACTTTGCTTGAGATTGTACAAAAATGAAGAAACTGTTACACACCTGTCTAATTTTTGTATAAGAATTCCTTGCTTCCTTCAGTGCTGTATATTTCGAATATCCATAGTATACACTAGCTCTGCCTTCATGATCTGATGTATACAGTAACACTAACTCTTGTACCTCAGGTGTTCCAAAACTATGATTCTATACTCATGGATGCATGTAATACAACAATGTTCTAAAATTTGCCGGCCGTATGTCGCTCGGACCCCGTAATTTCATACTAAACTTAGTGTATATTAATCGGAACGTCTAACCTTTTTGTTTACTTTCGTCCGGCAATCATGATATCCCAGTCTTCTGCCGAGGTGTCAACTCTCACTCTGACCAGAATAGGCAAATAACATTACAGCCGCTTGTTGAATTCGTAGAAATTTACATCATCGATCCTTCGAGATGACCCGCAGAATAAAGTGTTAAAGTTTTAAACTAATGCACGGGCCGTGAAGACTTTACTCAGACTTGTCAAGCGTGGTCCTGTGACCGGAACTCCCGTCAGAAACTTAGTATTTTTTCCAGTATGGGCCTAGATTGGATCGGCAATAACGCACAGAAATCCTGATCCCCATCTTCCATCTCCCCTTGCATTCGTATAGCCGGTAGTATGCCGTGAAATTCGGATCTCCACATAATAACCCCAGCACGATCTAACTCGAATACTCTTACCTAAGAAGGACCCCTGTCATGCCACTAGTGTACGTCTGTCCAACGTCGTCCCTGTCTGAAGACGAAATTCGCCCTGACGTGTAGCAAAGACGATACACGTGAACACTTCATTCAGAATACCTTGCGTTTCCATTGTCATCTACAATGTTAAAACATTAATCCCGCTGGTTATCATTTGACCGCTATAGCGCCTAGTAAAGATGACATGCAAACCTTAGCTGCATCTGCTCAGATATGCTTGACGTGACTGATTCGCCACAACTGTTGTGGTTCCATGGACGAGCTGATATCAGACCGACAATTGATTGCAAAGCGGGAATGCTTTCGGCATTTAAAGTATTGGACTTCTCACCAGTAGATATTCTCGCGTTGAGAACAATAATCTTACCACAAGTTATAGCCAACAGTACTGGGCCACAATTGAAGCTATATAGACCTTGAACTTTATCTTTTAGTCTTGAAACAATTTTGTCCAGCACTTTTCATCTTCATATTCTAGTTAAAAATGCACGTCGGAATTGTTGGTGCCGGTATATCCGGTCTCTACTCTGCGCTCTTGTTACGCCGCGAAGGCCACAAGGTGACAGTCTTTGAGGCATCAGATCGCGTCGGAGGCCGTATCTACACTTATAGATTCACGCCGCAGGCAAAATCTGAGAGCATTTATTTCGAGGCTGGTGCAATGCGCATCCCGCGCTCCTCACTTCACTCACAAGTCTTTGATCTCATCCGTTACCTCAACACACATGCTTCTGCTGCGGACAGAATTGAACTCATTCCCTATGTCCTAGACCATGAGAACAATCTGTCTTTCTTCCAGAACAGGAAGGGTCAGTTGCAAGACAGCAAATGGGCGAAAGAGGCCGGCCTGCCAGAGCGATACCACAACAAAACGCCTCAAGAACTACTCGGAAGCGTAGTCCTGCCATGGCTCATGCGGCTGCGCCAAGACTTCAATGCTGGCTTTGAAGAGTTGCTCAAGTACGACGAGTACTCTTTCCGAGCTTACCTGCGCCATGTTGTTGGATGGCCTCACGAGGTTGTCGAGTTTGTCGAACTCTTCTGTTCGCAAACTAACCAATATGATCTCAGCTTTACCGAGATTATTGTGCAAAACCTCGATTTTGATACCAAAGATGTATGTGGCAAATTGTACACCCCTATCCACCGTCTCCCATTATCTGACACACATTATTACACAGTGGGCGACCGTTCGCGATGGTATGTCGCGGGTTGCTCAGAGTGCCGCCTCGCTCGTAGGCTCCAACAACATTCGCCTCAATTCTCGAGTCGTCCGCATCGCGAACCTCGAGGATGGCCGAGTAGAAATTTCGGCACAAGGGCTGCATCAGACATATACAGCCCCGTTTGATGCTGTTCTTGTAGCTACGCCCCCTTCTGCACTACATAGCATTGTCGATCGCCCGCGGTGGTCTTTCATGAAAGAGCAGTCGATCCGCGGCGCCCACTATGAACCGCTCTACAAGATCGGTCTGCACTTTCGAACCAGATTCTGGGAGCGCTCCACGATCAACCCATGCTTTGGTGGCCAGAGCACCACAGATTTGCGGTTCCGCTGGATCGTGTTCCCATCTAATGATCTTGGCAGTAACGGGTCTGGAGTCCTGCTTCTGTACAGCTGGATGAGCGATGCGTCCAAGTGGGCTGGGATGGCTCGGTCCGAGCGAATCAAGATCTGCCTGCACGATCTAAGCAGATTCTATGCGGACGAGCCTGAAATTGACATATACGAGCAGTACATTGAAGCGTTTGATATCCTATGGTCGTCTGAGTACGCAGGTGGCGACGCGATGTTCCTGCCCGGCCAATTTTCCCGATTCTTCGACGTGGCAAGGAAACCCGAGGGCAGGATTCACTTCGCAGGTGAACACCTTTCTCGCCATCACACATGGGTAAGTGTAGATTCATTGATTTGCTGCTTCGCGTAGCTGCCCTATCATAGGCCCTAGAGCCCCTGGCCGTTACATGTGCTGACGTACACGACTTGTTTAGATCGCAGGGGCCGTAGACTCGGCATTGCATGCGACTGGAGAGATTCTCGGCTACGCGACACAAGGCGAGGCGGCTGACCAGCGCGAAGCCACATCGGGCAAAGCCATTACCCCCCTCGGCCGAGAATTCTTGACTCCAGACGCCCAGCGTCGCGCCCAGAAAACGGATATTAGTTCCCGCAGATTCAAGGCTTGCGTGATTCCCAAGCATATGAACGTGCAATATGTGGAGGTTTTCTAAAACACCCCGTCATTATTAGTTTGTTTAGATAGCGTAATTCCCTTAGATTAGATTAAAACAATGAACCAAAAATACATACACTACACTACTTAGAGCTGCCATTATTTCTGCTGTCCAATTGATAGACTCGACACGTATGCATCGATTTGTACCATTATAATAAAGCCTCGGATCGTAATCACTATGCGGGACCCGACGCTACACCGACTGAGAATGGCGAGCCACTTACCTAATCCGTGGTCAGAAGTGGTCTATCCTCGGCCAAAAGCCCCCTGAAGGTCATATACTATTGCAGCTATATGCAGATCAAGATGCGGGGAACTAGCAGGGGAAAGCAGGGCTGCAGGGAACTTGTTGATTGATGCTCGCAATACGTCCCGATTCTCGCAAAATACTGCGTTGATCATTGGCCTTGAGAATAAGCTTATTCTGCAGAATCTACTCCGTAGCGTAGTATACAATTGTGGAGTACATATTAGCGTAGAATCGCGACGAGGGAAGAATGCGACTAGAGTATTATAATTAGCTTCTGATATAGGACCCTGATTCTAAGCTGGATGTAGGGCAAGTCACATGCATTCCAGAAATATGCAGGTGTATTCATTAGAATCCCATCGCGGTACTACTTATTTAGGAAGCTGCCACTACACACGGAGTGTGGGGAGTAATTCGTAGGCCAAGGATTGGTGGATATAAGACCTACTTGGCACAATTCAACTACCGGCACTGCGGGACGGAAACGGAACTAAGTGTAAATGACTAAGCTAAGCGAACGACGGGAAGTATGCGTCTGTACCGTAGTAAGTACTCTTTGACCATGCCGGAATGAGAAACCGCGCGGGCGGAGACCACCGATACTCCCTTGCTTTAAGTCTAGGTGATACTTCGTACATTAGATCGATTGGTATGGAATCAGAGAAGCGATATAATACATACTTTAAGATACCACTTCTGGATCAGCCATAATACAATATACCTATACCTATACAGTTGTATAGTTACTTACGACTCTTGAATTATTGTAAATAGCGGTGAGATAGCGGACTTCCGGAGCGGGCCGCAGTCGCCAAGTACTATTTACCGTGAACCGCCCACATTAGTTACATGTAGCCCTATGTAGACACCACGCTATGCCGCTTAGTAAGTTGTTATGGCAATTTAACCACCTAGTGTAGGTGCCTATTGCAGTATACCTTACCTAATTATTTTTGAAACCCGTTAGCGCAGTTCGTTGATGGGTTAGTCCGGTGGATTGCATTGGATATCCTTACTTAGATGCGGTGCAGCACGGACTATACACTATTTTTTAGTCTAGTCTCTGCTTCATATAAGCTGACTAATACACCGCGATACGAATATCACAGCAGCGCGCATGGCCAGCAAAAAGTTGACATGCTCGAGCTTCCGGTGGACAACGCAGTTTTGAAAACGCCATTGGCGTCATTTAGCACTCGCTTGACGTGATGATCGACAATCTTGGTTCGGAGACCGCCTAGGGCGACATTCCAGCGTAGACATGCAGTCCTGCGTCGGGGACCCCTGAGAGCCGCATGTGATTTACATAATGGATTTCCAGGGCGGCAAGACGCATTGCCCACGATGGGAAACTTCGTGATCTGCGTTGTCGGAACGATCCTTTGTTTGTATAAACGCACACCTTGATGGTTAGGGCGCAGGAGGCAAATTACAGGTATTATTTTCTTTTACCGCCCAGGGGCAAACACGAATTCCATTACGAAGACCAAGGCTCATCCTCGCAAATTTTGAAAAATTTCCTCGCTCTTCTGCATACTCACAATATCCGCATGAGCAATATGGCGTCTTCAGTCACTACTTTTGAGCAATCGGCCAGATTTGCCAATGACTTAGGTACGTTGCTATTTCGGCCAGTCGTCAACAGCCAATCTTCTTTACGAAGAACCTACGCTTCTCGTATATTCCTCGGGCATACATGTCCCGTATACTACATGATCTTCCTCGAAAAAAAAAAATTCAACATCTCGTCACGCGGTCTCGTCGCGTCTGACAGCCCTCTCAATCTAATGGCCTTGTGATCCTGTTGGTTTGGTTCGTATTAGTGTACGAAACAACGGCGCGCTGACACGTAGTGTGTGTCTGTGTGTGCGTCCGTTCACCTACATAAGCTGAACTAATATTACATCGATCAACTAATTAATTAACTGACGACTGACTGCCGTACTCTACGCTAGCTGGCCTCGAGCGGATCTTCCGACTAGCCCAGTCGGTGGTGCAGATCATCCTCGCCTACCCAACCACCGCCCACGTCGTGCTTGACCCACTGGTCCTGCGCCTCGCGCACGTTCCCGCATCACTGGTCTTCAGGCGAGCGATCCTGCAGACCCTGCAGCAGCGCCTGGATCTGGCGCGGCGCTACGTGCGGGTCTTCCGCTTCCTCGACACGTTTCAGAGGGTCCGGAGGCTACTGCTGCAGTATCAAAGTCCTAGTCCTGCTGCTTCTGCAACTACTGCAGCGAAAGGCGGTGCTAGTAAGCCATCTTATGCACCTCGCGGCCGCCAAGCTGCGGAGTGGCTTGACCTCCTCGGCTCCACCTTCAACGGCATGTATCTGCTGATCGAAACTTCCACCATCCTCGACTACATGCAGGTCGACGGCCTGCAGGTCTGGGGCAGGGAGGGCAGCTTGGCCGTCAATGCCGAGGCTCAGCGCTTCTGGTTCTTCACCCTGGCCTGCGGTGTGCTCGCCGGGATCGTCAGGATCCGCAGGGTCCTCCTCGCCACGCCCACGCCGTCCGGTGGCTATGGCGATGTCGCTCCGGTGACGGGAGACAGTGCTGAAACCTCCTCGAAGGAGAAAGAGAGCGAGAGCCAGAGCCAGAAGAAAGAATTGGAAAAGCGGTGTCAGCTCGAAAGATCCAGGATGTTGACGAAATTAGTGAGAGGTGTGGTGTCAAATATCATCGACATCATTATTCCCGGCGTGGTCGTTGGTTGGTTTCGTGTTAGCCCTGGCATTGTTGCGTTGGCCATGTTTGTCACGACAATTTCTACGAGTGTGGATATTTGGGAGCGCTGTGGCGGAAATCTTTGAAGGTAGGAGTCAGAACTTGGCATGAAGATGCCCCCTTCATTGTCACGGAATTGGAAAGAGCATTCTACCATCACACTACTGCAAACATAGAAAGTTGCCAAGTCGGGAACTTGGATATCTGCATCCATGTAGCAGCGCAATGCCTGGGCCGGCGGTATAGAGATAGCATAGACTATAGACTACAATAGAACGACGCTATTCAACAACTATACAGATTTGTTATCTTGCACGAACAATTCATGAGCATGTAAGTGATGATGATTATGATGTCACGGAACAAGAATACAATTCTGTCCCAAGGCAATATCGATGTGTCGCAAAGGTGGAAAATTAATAAGTCGGACGCTTGGCAATATGTACTCTCTTATACACAAGACTGTGACATCCATAATTCACCGAGAAGGTTTAGACTAAGAAGATGGATATAGTTGTCTTAGAAGTGAATGAATAAGTAGTAACATAGTAAAAAGCTCATCTTAGAAGTGCTAATATAGAACATCAGGGTGGAATAGTATACTATCTTTTGAGACGAAGATCAGATTTCACTCATATATCCATTTCGATATTCGAGTCTTTGATGCCATGTCCCAATGCTCTGATGATATCATAAGATACAAAGGTGAGAGATAATAAGTATAGTTGAGACTTTTTTATTTCTTATGTCTAGATATCTAGTTTTATCATACCCCAATACATGCCCATATTCCGTCCGTCCGTGCAATTGCCTTCAATTATCCCGCGCCGCGCATTCCAATATCTCTCACCATAATCACTAAACGTTAATTTTCATACCCCAATCCTACGCAAGGGCGTACCAGCCACACACGATGTATTATATTCAATAACCGACCTTCCAGTCTTACCGTTGGAAGATGTGCGAGTTATCATTAATCAGCTTAATCTGCTCCTTGCGCCAAGTATCCGCCTCAACACGCACATCAGCATCTTCAAACACCAAATTCTGCGGCTCCTCAAGCTTGTACAGCGGCCACTCGGGCTCGACGCCGTCCCACTGGCCCTGGCGGCGCCAGGCGTTGGGGTCGTGCGTGGCGAAGAAGCTCACCCACGACCGGCTGATGAAGTTCGCCTGCCGGTGGAAACTCGCCGGCTTGTCGAGGAACGGCAGCGGGTGGATCGGCAGGTGGTACCCCAGACCCTCAGTGTTGTCGAATACGAATGCTACTTCGTGGAAATGCGTTGGCCATTGCTGCCCGTTAGGGATCGTGTCGAACCGGTAGCAGTATGCGGGCGCGCCGACGCGGGCTAGCGCCTCGCATGTCTGTCGGCGCGGCGCGATGAAGACGACGTCGCCGGCGAAGGTAGATGCGCGCTGGACTAGTGGAGGGGTTGCGAGGTTAATGAGTGCGCTAGGGGGTCTTGGCGAAATGAATTGACTGAATGTATGCAACTTACAAGTAGGGTTTTGCCCGGCGACTCGGGGGTCATCGTAGTTCGTGCAGTCGCCATCTTCTGTATCAGGGCAAATACCGGGCGGGTATAACTCCATAACTTTCTCAGCAAGCTTATGTGGCAGTCCTAGCTGGTAAGGGCGGCCAGTGAACACTTGAGGATCTATCACCCTTGAATTAGCAATTAGAACTGCATTAGGGCAAATTCACGATGAGAGTTGGGATATCAAGAAGGGTGATGAGAAAATGGCTATCAATAGCAAAATAGGGGTTGACCTTACGAGTGATGTAGGTATAGAAATCCTCAGGCTTGTCATCCATGGGAGGAACGAACCAGTGGCCCTCATTCGTGGCAGTTCCAGAGATGATAGGAATCTTCACAAATTCTCCCCTGCTCAGCTGGCGGGAAGGATACTCTTTGATAAAGTCACCATCCACGACAGGGAACCATTTCTGGCTGATGTCGCGAGAACCGTTGAACACGCGATTGAGTTCTTCCACGGGCGCAGTACGGAGACACGCGAGGGTATCTATCGCGGACGAGCAGAGCTCCTCAGGAGTCATGTTGTTTTCCTCGGCGAACTTGGCAGATGGGTGCACGTGGGCAGTAACATTGTCGTATAGCTCTTGATAGAAGTCAGTTCCATTTAAGGCCCTCCACGGCGCTGGGCTGCCGCTCTGCAGCACACCAGCAGAAAAGAGGCCATCGTCGCGGCCACCGAAAGCAAGCATGTGGAAGCCGACGCTGTTGCCACCGCAGCTTTGACCCCAAATAGTGACTTTACGAGGGTCTCCGCCAAATAGTCTTGCGTTTTCTTGAACCTGAACAGTCACGCATGTTGGCAGGGGCTCAGCGGTCTATTGTGTAGGCATGAGAAACTTACCCAGTGCAAAGCTAGACGCTGATCGCGAAGACCAAGATTGGTGGCACCCTCACCACGGATCTCGTTCGAGTTCAAGAAGCCCCAGCCGTTGAGACGGTAGTTCAGACTGACGGCGATGAAAGGGGTGCCGGCCTTTTGGCCATTCTCTACGATGAACGACATATTGAAGCGCTTGTCGGCACTGCCGCCCATATAGAAGCCGCCGCCATGGATCCAGACGGCGACGGGGAGGAGGTCCTCATTCGGCTCATATCCTGCAGGCCTGTGAGGACGGACGACGTTCAGATATAAACAGTCTTCAGATAGCGGATAGCCCCAGCTATCGCCTCCGAGGCCAATACAGTTGGAGCTATACGCAGTAGCGCTCCGTGTGCCAGTAAAAGACTGGTTTAGACTCTGAGGGACTCTCCATCTAAGATCTCCCAGAGGAGGCTGAGCGTAGGGAACGCCCAAGAAGAAGTCCTGATCATACCCAGCCGAGTAGACACCCGTGTAAGTGCCATTCTTAGTCAGGAGCGTCGGGGGCGACGACGCAGAGTCCGCATCTAGAGCAAGGTTAGCAAGCGCGGTCAAGGGAGAAGTTCTCAAAAGCGAGAAGAATAGAGAAAGAAAAAAATCATTTACCTCCAAAATATTTTCCATGATAAAGCCAGGAATCAGGATGAAGAGCGCCGATTTCCAATACGGCCTGCTCAGAATGGGCTGAGACAGACGCCGTACCACAGGCGAGTGCAAGCGCCCATAGAGAAGAGGGCTGAAAAAGCATGATGGCTAGTATAGTGCTCAGACCGGCTTCGTCACTATAATAGCAAGTTGTGTGTACACACACATGAGGTCATACAATACAAGAAGAGGACCAGCGGACGGACGGGTCGGTAGATATAGTGCACAATTACCGGTCTCATTGACCGAAAACGGCAATTGAAAGAGAGAGAGGGTCTTGCTCCTCCTATCGGAGGGGCATACACTGGAGATCACCATAGACTTGATGACGCTCTCTCATTGAGCACCCGCAACTACCGGTAGTATAAAAATTGGCCATCGTCAACGCGAATTACACTAGACGGGCAGGATTTTGGTGGACATAGTAAGTTATAGCCTTAGGTAAGACTAGGGAAAACGTGTAAGTCGGTGGAACCTAGCGTAGAGTCGGTCATTGGTTGCATTTCTAAAGTTAAGCATTCAACGTGGCGCTAGGAACGCAATCTTTAACCCACATGGGATAGGTACCGTGCTCCTACTGCAACACCACCGTTTGGGCTAACAACTCCTATGAAAAATACTGTAGGTCAGAATGTATGCATAAGTCTACCATAAGCAAGGTATGATGCTATCCGTGCTCGGAATTACCTAATTGACACCGTAGTTTTGCAGCAGAGGACCGGAAGTGAGAACTTTCTGGAACGGGTGGAACAAGCTTAAACAAAACCCCGCCAAAGCCGCTGTCAATTAATGGCTAGCGCGGCGCAAAATGCATCTTCTTGCAGATGGACCTCTTTTACTCTTACCTAACCTAAATAAGTACTTCTCTAGTGCGGAAATAACAAATCTACACGGATCTCGCAGAACACGCCGTTCTCGAGTTAGCGCCATATGCGCAGAGTGGGCCGACCCGTGACAGCCCCTGGGCTGCAGCTTGGCTTTGAGAAAGGATTGCCTAATAGTTCCCAAGTACTCCGTAGTACTGTACCTATGTATCTTTTTGACCATGTCCTCTTTTCGAAATAGCCCCGAAGGGCGCGGATGACAGCCCGGCTCCATGCAAATCCAAATGTGGACACGATGTAAATTAAGTGTGTATGGAGTGAGATCATGTGTGCAGGGCCAGAAATAAAAGCCGGACAGACCAGCAGCGGCGGCTTCGTGACGGCGACAATACCTATTATCGAATAGGGGCATTCCATTCTGCTGGCCGAAGCTCGCCTTTGTCTCCTCACCCTCGTCGTCGCCTCTGTTTTCTGTCTAGCCTTCGTCTACGCCCAGTTGTGGTGTGGTCGTATTACTGTGCTAGATTCGGCGTTGAATTTTTGGGCTGCCCGCTACGCAAAACGATCAACAAGCCATTGCGAGCTGCACTGCAAGCCATTATTGTCACTCTGCACAAGTGCGTACGTGTGTGTATTTGTGCGGGTATATCAATTTCTCGAATCAGGATCTCTCGGCGCTTTTTCTAGCATAATCCGAGTGCTATACGAATAGTGCCAGAGTAACCGAAGCGGCAGCGCGATGGCCGCCAACGCTGAAGTTGAGAAGATGGCTATCCCCAGCGGAGCCGATTCAACTCCCAGCGAGCACTCGTTGTCAGGCGAGAAAAGTGAGAACTCGGCATTGCCTAGCGATGCCAACCCGTCATTAGACTCAAAGCGCCGGCCCCTGTCCGAGAAGGAAGAAGAAGCCGGTATTCCGGAAACTGTACCCAGGACCGATGACGACGACGATGATCCGCCTCCGGACGGCGGTCTCGTTGCGTGGCTGCAAGCCTTGGCTGCCCTCCTGACCAGTACCATCTCGTGGGGCACTCCGACTGCTTTCGGCGTCTTCGAGCTCTACTACGTCCAGACGCTCAAGCTGCCTTCGTGGCAGGTCTCGTGGATCGGCTCCGTGCAGTTCCTCCTGACCTACGGCATGTGCGTCATCTCAGGCCGTCTCGCCGACGCCGGCTACGTCCGGTCGACCTTTGTTGTCGGGGCCTTCTTGGTCGTCGTCGGCACATTCTTGACCAGTCTGGGCTATGAGTACTACCACTTCTTCCTCGCCCAAGGCCTAACCGTCGGACTGGGTCTGGGCATCATGTTCATGCCGCCTCTGCAAGTGCTGAGCTCGTACTTCGAGAAGAAACGCACGCTCGCCATGACTGGTGCCGCCACCGGTACAGGAATCGGCAGCGTCATCCTGCCTGCGATCATCCAGTACTCCATTCCGCGCGTCGGCTTTGGCTGGGCTGTGAGAATCTTCGGCTTCGTCGCCCTCTTCTGCACAACAACTGCCTTTCTTCTTCTCAAGCCACGTCTGAAGCCGAGGAAGGCAGGGCCTCTCGTGGAATGGAATGCGTTCAAGGAGCCGCCCTATCTGCTCTATTCAATTGGCGTGTTTCTCCTCTACCTTGCCCTCTTCTTCGGCTCATTCTATGTAAGTCCTAGCTGAAAACTTGTTTTGTTGTCCAGAATGCATCCTAACAGCGTTCAGATCAATTCATTCGCACGCAATATCATTGGCTTCTCTACCACTGATTCAGTTCAGCTCCTTCTCATTCAAAATGGTGTCAGCATTCCAGCTCGACCTATCGTCGGATGGATTGCGAACAATCACACCGGCCCCATGAACACGTACATCGTTACGACCGTTCTCTTCAGCATCATCACCTTGTCGTGGATCGCTGTCAAGGACAGAACCGGTCTTTACGTCTATGCCGTCTTCCTGGGCCTCACGAACGGCGTGTGCCAGGGCATGTTCCTCGGCTCCCTGGCGAGTCTGACCAACGATAGCCGCAAGATGGGCACGCGCATAGGCATGGTCCACACCATTGTCGGCTTTGCCACGCTTGCTGGGCCACCTGTGAGTAATCCTCATAACCACGATCTTCTGTCAAATCAAACCCCCAGTCATTCGTGCTTACGAACTCATGACTAACACGTTATATCACAGATTGCCGGTGCCATCATCGATAGCTCCGGGGGTCGCTACACCTATGCACAGATCTACGCCGGTCTTACCATCCTCGTGTCTTCCGGTTTCTTCATCGGAGCGAGGTATTCCAAGACCGGGCCACATCTAATGGTGAAAGTGTAATCTGCTGTTTTGGTACACTGCTAGCTATTGGGTTATTGCGACTTGCACTGTTTTTAGCGACTGTGTTTACTGCCCAGCGTACATTACATATGAAAGGGTACCATTTGGTGCTCATTATCATGTTAGAAGACAAAGTTAGACTAGCCTAGAACAATTGATACTTCTAACCTACTTCGATGCTTTCCAAAGTAAGGGTGATGAGATCCTTAAGCTGAATCATATGTAGGTAGCCAATGGCAACCCAATGCCTAGACAAAAGGTACTGGGCTCAATAGACGTATCTAAATTGATGCGTACTTTCGCCACGAGCCTCGAACGAGCGAGTAGGAACATCCAATCCCATTCGTGATCTATTCGAAATTTAAGAAGGGCAAATCGGGTTCTCTCGTGTAGAAAGGGGAGAGTATTTCGCTCTTCCGACACAATCTTAACCCTCGATATATCTACACATGGCAAAAGGGACAATATGCTAATAGAACTTGAAGTCTGCATGACTTCTTTGCAGAAGACAGCAGAACAACAAGGTTGGGGCCAGTAAGAAATGAACCGACCGGTCGGCGTTCAGTAAAAACAGCCGCTCAGCTCAACGTAGAAGGGCAAGTGTCTCAGAGTGACGTCTCAGGAGTGAAGACAGGGTCACCGGCAGGTGGTAGATAATTCACAAGGTTGAATCTAAGTATTTTCGTGTCAAAATCATTGTTTCACGAATTCTTCCATACGAAAAAGGAGACCTATCAGTCGTACACTCTATCAAAGATGAAGTATTAGGTATGCATACTCGAGCAGAGCGGCAGTCGGGTCCTTTATCTCTTTGGTAACATACTTATTCTCCAAACAGCCTCTAAACTAGAGACAACCTCGCTCGACATTGAACAAGACCGTTTCCCAAAGACCGATGACAAGTACTTCATCAATGGGACGGCACCACCAACCTTGCCCCTCACGACGCACACCAAACATCCGGTGAAGAGCACTCCTTCTTTATCTGAGTCTTCTCGAAGATAGCTTCTAGTAATAGTACGAGGATCGAGGGGTCCGAATCATAAGGGCATTGGTACTAGTCAATTCTAAGTACATTTTGCACATTGAAGAGCTCCGGAAGATGTAGCTCATATATCTGCTCAAATATTCTCCCTAACGACAGCTGGAGAGACCATTATATTTGCGCTTCATCTTTCTCCGACATTCCTTACCCTTAATATGAAAACTGAGTCTTCAGCTGTACATGTTACGATCGCTACGCTGTTGCAAGATAACTTCGATACACGCTATTGATCTCTCCTTTAGGATTTGAGTTTGTTAATGCATCAGTTCATCTATCCCCGTTATACATGTCTACGGTAATCAAACCTTTACGTTGTAATTGCCGAGCGAATTGTATGTCAGCATCACTGCTCTCGATTAGATTCTCGATCTCTTTAGCGAATTAAACGAGTAACTATAATATTAATAGCAGATTAGCAATATGAAGTTATTTGAGCACGAATAAACGTGAGAGCCTCCATTGGCAATTGCGTTGGCTGTACTGTCTCTCATCTTTTGCGCAATCTCCAAATTAGACCCTCCTATTTCGATGGCGAGGGGCCTAGTGTGTATGAGAATTTAGAACATGCAGCTCAGATTGAGGTTCATTGTCACTAAAGTCAGCCTCATACTTCAACAGCAAGTCGTCTCAAAAGGTAAATACTGAGCTATCATAGTGTAGCTTGAATTCTGCCGGCCGGATAAACCCTAAAGCTAGCTGCGCTATAGTCAAGGTAGTACATCTAGGCTTATGATGGCTTTGTACTGCCTGTAGATGATGATACGTTAGTCTTAGTATTGGTTAAGCCTATGGTTGACAGAAATATCCGGTATTGAAACACTACTAGCTTCAAGATTACTGCTTCCTTAAGTTATGTATAGTCATTACACTCTTAAGGCCTCTATTTCATAGTGATGGGCATCTGATCGAGGACTTGATTCTCAAATGGAACGGCTCTCTTTGAGTATGACGCTATTTATTTGAATGTTTCGCACTATCAAATTGAGCCAACAGAACGGTATTCCAGTTCAAAAATGTGAGCCGGAGTAAGAAAAGTCAATGTAGATCTGTTAAGCCGCTTCAACGCAGATTCTCCTTCTCTAAGATTCGCCGAAAATAATCACCAAGACTCGATTAGTTCAGTGAGACAGAGCTCTTGTATGTATTATCGGATATAAAGAAATCGAACAGTTTTCGTGATAACGAAAGATAACAAGTAAGCTTCTTGTTCAGAATTAAAGGCATAAGTAGTCTCTTCACTTGCGAAGTATTTCTGCGGCCTCAGGAGACTATTAGGCATGAATTTTGAAGTTTAATGAATGTCTCAGAACAGCTAGAACTCACCCATAGTCGACATACTCAGCGCCGTAAATGGTCTACTCAGTGAGTTAATCTAGCTCGGTGCTGTAATATTCGTGGAGACTGCTTAAAAGGCTGTTGGAGACACTCCTCTCCTGCTGTCAGACGAGTTAGGATCGCCATTCTTGTAAATCATCCAATTAAACTTAGGTTGACCGTGCACCGTTCACAGCAAGGAACCAGGTCCACAGCAGATATAAGTCTATTTTCAGCCGAGTTTCAGTGCCACACAATATTATATAGGACCCAATAGATAAATAAACTGAGTCCTGCATCTCCCAAATAACCGATAGGGGTCTAACGGACCTAGAATTCCATGCATGCTATGTGGCTATTTCGGTAGTCCCTCTACTGCAAATATCTCCATGAAAGTCGAGATCATGCCCACCTCCTTCAACTTCTCTGAACTTTCTAGCCTGATGCCGCCCTCGCATTCATATTTACCCCCGATACAGGTATAAAACCCCAACACACAAGCGACTACCTGGCAAATCACCGCCAGCACTGCCGCCTTGATGAGAATCCCGCTAGTTGTTGTGTAAGTGATCCCTTCGGCGGGCTGGCCGCTCGTGATTAAAGCCAGCAAGGAATATTCAAAGACGAATGCGATGCCAGATGTAAGGAGTGCTAGCAGACTGCTTCCCATCATGATCACGTAGGCTTTTACTTGGGGTCTGCGTATGATGACCTGATGGGCAAAGATGCCAGCGAAGCACAGCACAATGGCGAGTATGTTGAGGAAGTAGGGGCCCATTGTCAGGACATATGACATGGTCGATGTATCCGGGAAAGAAATGATTGATGTTCCGTCTCGTGCAAAGCTGCTCTCTACATCGTAACCAACGAGCTCAGAAAAATGACAAGTGAGACCGCAATTGTCGCTCCTGGCCATAGTCAATAAACTAGTCATCAAAGATATAATATTCCGGATGTCTGAAATACTGACAGGACGTTATTATTGACATCTACCGAGCAATAGCCCTGGTAGCTGAACCAGATTATCGAAGTCGTCGCATCTCCATCATATCCGCCATATTCTGCTCGAACTAGATATAGGAACGGCAAGGGCGGGCCAATCGCTACGAAGAGGGATCCTACAGCAATATTAAGAAAAAGCGACGCAAGATGATGTGGATTGGTTAGGAGTCTTCGACAGATGCGCAGAAACATCTCGAATGCAGCTGGAAGTGTATGTAGCACGGCGGCGAAGGAATGACTTTTTGATGCTACCAAAATTTCCACACCTGGCTGAGATTTCGAAAAGAGTGACGTGAGAAGAGGATGAGAAAGACAGACAGGAAGCGTGCTGGGAAATCTTGATTTATTCCATAAGATAAGTGCACAGGGTCATGGTGAGACCTAGGAAAAAATATTGAGTCCTTGATCTTGAAGGAAATGATGGGATCCATGAATCTAACTAACTGAGGGACTCACTTACACCAATTTTGGATATCAGGGGACGGGGAGCAGTCCGCTTTGAAACTAGGACCAAGACATGCAGCCACTCTGCGAGAAGCGCGGGTCCGGGATGGATCCCTAGTGCCACGTGGAGACTCCGCGGTTCATGAACTACCCCGGGATAGGCTAGTGTGGATGGAAAGCATCTAGAAAAGTTCTGTAGGGCCTCGTTGTTATCGTGTATGCGTGCGTAAATATGTTTACTTTTACACGAGGAGAATCTTCCTCGCCATGGGCCAACAGAAAAAGAAGGTTCGAGGAACGATGACAAAAAACGTTATGATGAATTACTTCAACCGCACATAGTGATTTCGTTCAATACTTTCAACATTTCAAGTACGAAGTACGATCAACGGTAATTTACACTGTGGCCGGGTAGATCTAAAATTTCCGATCTTAAATTGTCAATCATGCATACGGTAAACATTGATTAGCACGCTCAGACGCATCGTGGCCTTGCGCTTTCTGATGCGGGCCCTCATTTATTCATTCTAATCATTGAACAAGAGCTAAAGATATAGCTATGGCCTATAGCAAATTGATATGATGCTTTCCCCGCAAATTTTCTATTCATTTGCGGCCTAATAGTCAAAGGATGCAATTGTTGAAGGGAGGTTTGAGCCCTACATTCGATGGCCCTTGCCGCTAAAGGTCTTCTTAGAGGAGCTTCTAGTGCATTGAATTACGATTTAAAGCTGAATCCAGCATTTTGGCCTCGATTCTTGGCCGGACCCGGCTGATCTCAACGATGGTTCTAAGCATAAGCAGTATTAATTTGATATGCACACTAGATTGGTCTCCCAGGTCTTCTGCCTTGATCAGCAGGGAGACGGATTTGTCGACGCTAACGAGTAGATGAACTGGGGAAAGCTTCCAAGCTCTTAGGGAGTTCGATACGTAAGATAGGATGGGGCAAAACACGGCGTATTGCTACCTGCACGCGTCCAAGATAACGCAGATTCGTATTTGCACGAGCGTTTCGATATAGTTGAAAGTGTTGTTCCGTTATACAATTAGAGCGACTTCAGGCTATCTACCATGTATTCAGATACTCAGTCTATAGCTTGAATAAGTCGAAGTTCCCATGCAGCCGAGCGCAAATCTCTTCAGCAGTCTTCCCACTCTCAGCAGGCACCATTCTATGTCTAAAGAGATGACCCAACCACATGACGCCAACAATGGGCTTGAAATTGTCATAGAAGAGAGCATCCTGAATCTCTTGCTTTCATCGCGACGAACCCCGCCAACTTGCCATCAAATGGCCTGGGAATCATGGCAATAAGCCTGCAGAGACGTCACTGTTACTAGCTAGGTGATAGCTAATGGTTTCGCAGGACTAGATGTTTTAGCGTGTGTACGGAGTCATCTGGGGAGATGTTAGCTTCTTCAAATGTGTCTCTCTGAGAACCGGCAGCTGGCTGTTTGCTCGCCGCGACATTATCTCACGCAGCCCCGTCAAGTTTTCTCGGATGAATGTTCTTCATGATCAATCTTCGCTGAAGCTAGTGTCTTCTACCGTTCTCAGTCTCAGTCTATGAAATCAGCTGCGCACTGGAAACAGCTGTCCCAAGCATTCCAGATCCCATGATGCCCATGTGCAGAGCGTGTTCTCCGTTCGCTGTACTCGCGGCGTATTGCTCGTCAGCCCACGTCTTCAACATGTTGAGCCTTCGCGTGTCTCATCGGGTACTGTCACCCGTATGGTGTATAGACTGATGCGGACGCCCTCAGCCGGCTGCCTGTAGTTATACCAGTTGCGCCACATGAGTGTGACAACCAGTGGAATGCTACCTCTATGAAAAGAGAAGAAAAATCAGCGGAAGAGAACCCAAAGACAGATTCAATACCAATTTCGACAAGACAGAAACTCTAGGTCTTCGTATAGATGATCGTATCCTAGTATAGCCAATTGTGCCGAGCCTCCGAATTGCTATGGGTGATTAATACATCTATCATACGACCTTGACGGAACAGATATTAGTTTTGAGAGATAGGCTCTACTACTACAAAGAGTTGTATCAGATCTATTGTGACAGAGCGAGTAGGTTAGCAGGGGGGGGTTCAATTGCTGCTAGCCTTTGCTTTTGGTCTATAAAGCTACGAGTTGCTCCCGGTCTCCTTCGGAGACCATATGTACAGATAGCAGGCCGGTTCTCTACTTCACTTTACTTGAATATATTATCAATCCATTGCTTTGCTACATATTTGATCCCATTATGTACCATATTTATGTGGTATAGCATGCGATCTGCTTTACTATTCGAGCGATTCGCAAAGGCCTTCTGATATTGCATTCTAGCAGACAGCGTCCGGAAACGGCACTTAAGCAAAGTACTTCGTAGTCATCTAGATATTCTAACACCTGTTTGCTGAACTGGCGGAAATGCTAGGATCAGAATTCCTACTGAGGCGCGGTAGATACGACGCCCACCACACCCCAACGTGACGGGATCTCAGAATAGACAAGCCATAGTGTCCTTGCCTGGTGCACACAGCATATCCAGGCTGCAGCCGTGTGCTCATCTCCGGAACGGGGGTTAAACACCGCGGATCGCCAACCCTTAGCTGAGTCTCATGTCTCAGCCCATAAACAAAGAGAAGACAAAGAACCCCTGACATGTTCTATTGATCAGTAGCCAGAGCTGAGCTCTAATGCTGCGTTCGATAATATGCTGTGTAGCAGCATGGCGGACCAGCCCGCCCTGCTCATAGAACCATAGCGATACATCCTGGGCCCTTTCCCTCTAGACTGTTCTAATTTAAGTAGTAGGGGAACTGTTTATCGATTTCTTCTAGTGATTGATCACATCTCATAAGGGTTGCCGTCGTATTACCACTCCATCACTAGTTAATCGGTTCCATCATATTTGAACTTAGACAAAGAGTCGACGCCGCTGTGAGGGTCGGTACCTCATATAGGTCATCCATTTCTGTGCTATCTCTTACATATCCATTCTGCTGAGAATAAGAAGATATGGTGACATGTCCTTGAGATAGAGTTAATGTTATTGATAATTTTTCGGTATTGGGTTTCGGATTCAGAGCCGTCAAGTCGATGCGTAGAATACTGGTACATGGGATGCTCGGCATATGCATAGCCCTTATCACGAGCTGAGCAGATATAGAGTGACTTAAGCCGGAACGCTATGAGCTGTCGAACCATGATGATTTAACTGTTGCCGTATCAGCCGAATTTTGGGATATATAGTGCATGAGAGACGGATCGAAGTCGTGAATCAGGCTGAGAGTACTGAGGCAGATGAAAGATTAATCATGGCATAGAGTGACTCGTCAGCATCCTGATCTATATTGACCATAACCAAGAATAAACTAGCTAGGAATGTATCACCATGCCGCGCTATGCAACTTCAAACCCAGTGCTTCCAAAACTCTGGCTGCCTGAGAGCAAAATCGTCCCCCACTCGCCCGGCTTGATGTGAGCCGAGATCCAAGAACCAGTCAGTCAGCCAGTTTATGACCCCTATGCCAAAAAGCAGCAGAAGCCAGGGCAAGTTCCCGAATCGCCTGCCCGTTCCCAATATCATATCATGCCAACCATACATATACTCCATAGCATGGGAGCAGTGCGGTATGCTATGCTATGCCACGAACCCTAAACAAGTGGCTAAAACGTAGTAATACAGAAAAGATTATGAGAGCAAACAACAACGTTCATGACTGTCGTTAAGCTGAATGATAAATATAAAATGATAAATAAGGCTGCAGGCTGCCGTGTCTCCGGCTCCAGCGCTAGACCCAGTCCTTCTCTCCCTCCCTTTTCTAAACCCGATCCGAGCCGATGCAAAATCCAAGAGAGAGAGGAAGCAATGGAGACCGGACGTAGATCCTAATGTAGATGATAGATATGTGCTAGGTCCGGCCCGGTTTGCGCATGCTAATCGTAGTTTGGTATCCAAAAAGAGAAGAAAGAACAAAAAACCTCTATGTCCGATGATATGGTATCCAAGCCTATTCCAATCCAATCCTTTCCTATCCATGATTCCAAAGATGTGAATAATAAATTATGATCCGTATGATCCATATTATGAATTCGAGTTCGAGCCCAATTTGGCTCGCTAGTTAGTTCAGGTCAAGTCAGGCTAGTTTAGAACGAGGTCGGCGGCCCCTGTCCGGTATTTCTGTCTTGCGGCTGCACCTGGACGGCGGGGGCGGCCTGCTCGGCGGCGTCGAAGTCCCTTGTAACCACGGTCTTTGCGAGTTTGAGAGCCTCTTCCTCAGACATCTTCATGATCTCATCCTTGCGGGCGACGCAGGGCCACGACTTGTTTCCCTCGTTGGCGGCGGCCTCGGCCTCATCGAGCCACAGCCGCCACTGCGGCGTGTCGGGCGCCGCGCCGCTCCGCTTCGCCCAGGCCGTGCGCTTGGTCTCGCGGATCGCGTACCACAGCGTCCGCGTGAAGCTCTTGACGCCCTCGCGCGGGTCGTTATCGTCCGTGGTACCGTGCGCCCCTTGCGCCTCGCGCGGCGTCACGTCGGTGACTTCGTACCGGCTGAGATCCCAGAACAGATGCTTCGGCAGCAGGCCCATGGTCCAGTATAAGCCGTTCAGTACGATGTAGCTCCCGCCGATGAAGACTTGGGTCCACCATTTGCAATTGCCTAATAAAATCACGGACACCATGATCAAGAAAGTGCCCAGGCCCATGAGCCCACGATATGCTTGTCCGCTTACATGGTACTTACACTCTTCGGTGCCCGAGTATAGCTCACGAGCGACTTCCTCGGTGCACTTGATGAGTAGGAAGGCACCTTCACGCGTCCGTATGATGACGTCGCCGGCCGGGACTTTGTTATTGTGGGCACGGTTCATCAAGATGGGCTTCCACCATGAGGCCCACCCGACAATGGAACTAGCCAGGGCCATCAAGGCGACGGCGACGATGGCGGTGCCGTCATTGTGATAGCCGGCGAAACCGATGATGGAGTAGGTGAGCAACGCAGAAAAGGCCTCCAGGAGATGCATGGGCGAATACAAGGTAGCCGGGATGGCAGGCCGTTCGGCGGTGACAGCTAGGGTCGGGTTGCTCACGAAATCCTGGACCTTCTCCTTCACAGTCATACGCCGAGTGATGCCCTGTGCCGGCGCATCAGACGAAGAGTTGGAGCCGGAGCAGGCTTCGACGTCGGGCGAAAAAGTGACGCTACGCGGGGGGCCGCGGCCGTTAAGACGGCGTTGCTCGTCGTCCAGGGCATCGGGAGGAGGCCCCTTGATAGACCGGGTGGTCGACAGGTTCGTGTTAGTCCGGCCATATGGCCGCCACTGCGGCAGAAAGGATCTGCTGTTAGAGGCGGACTGCTGAGGGACTTCGATGCCGCCTGCGTTGTTCTTGTCGCGGTGCTTGATCTCGAGCACCTGGAAAGCGAAGGCTTGCATCCCTTCCAGCGGGTGGATGATACTAGCGAAGAAGCCGACTGTCTCCAGCACGACGCCGCTGTATACACCGGTCATACGGGCAGTGGTCTCGGGCAGGCGCTGCGGCCGCGACGGCTTCAGCAGGGCCTGGGGCGCCGGGATGATGCGAGGCAGCAGACACAGCATACTGGCTGTGATGATCTGCGCGTGCTCAGCAATCGAAGACTCGCCGATGACTGCCAGTAGCGTGACCACGTCGAGGCGCCAGCCCGCCGGGCCGCCGTCGTTCGGGCCATCCGAGCTGAACCACGCCTTCGCGCCCTGTTCAACCACGTCCCCCATCGTTCGATATAGTATAAAGCTGGTTGGTATATATATGGATGTGTAGATGTGTAGGTGTATTAGGTATAAGAGTGTATAGATCTATGCAGTAGCAAGGCGAACCCTGCGATCTGTCGGTCCCGGCGGAGCGGAGGGTTTGCACCGTCAAGCCTTAGCGGCGAATTGAGTTTGACGCTGGCAGATGTCAAATGTGCGTGAGTGCGGGTGAGACACCACGACCTCGGTTCTTGTTTCCTCGTTTCGGTCTTCGTTTTGGTTCGTCCCTTCCCGTCCCGTGCCGTCCCTTTCTCTCCTTGTCTCGACTGCTCTTTGTCGTCGGCTATCCGTTGTCTATTGTCCGTTGTGTCTCGTATCTCGAAGGCCGTGCGAGGTCGGTGGTGGGAGGGCGAGGCGGTGAAGGGGAATCAAAGACAGCAGACACAAGACATGGTCAATCGAGCGATAGACAGCATCAAAAGAGAAGGTCTATCTTGTCCCGGCTCTCCAGCCTGCTCATGAGACTGTACGCATAGGTATGGAGTTCATAAATGGGAGAGGCAGACAAAGAGATGTTCAAGTTGTTATTAGTCGTTAGGAGCGGGTAAAAATGGGCATGACTGGCCTGCTACAAAGCTGGCGTGGAAGGGGGGTCCCGCACTTTTATCAGGCCCTGTAATAAAGGCGAGTTTAGTGCATCAGGCCACTTGAAGCCAAGTGGATCCCACTGTAGTGGGATGTGGCAGATGATAGGTATTCATGTTGTTATGCGTAGAAAGTGCTGCCCATCGTCCGTCCTGGAGTACTGTGCTGTACACAAATACTGGTCGGTACACAGCGGCTTACACTGGAATTGGCCTATACTGCCAGTAGATGCCCAGTACTCAGTACTGCAGACAACCTAACCCAGGTAGTAAACATTCTCCATGGAATTGAAATCGTCCGACACATCTCTTCAAGTTACGCATGCGCACTGCACTGCCTGCCTGCATTAGTGTGGGCTCCCTCTACTTTGCCTCGTTCACGATATCTTATAAGTAGTATTACCTACCACGTCGTGTCAATTAATGAGATACCGGACGTCAGTATGTGGATAAATGATATTGATTCTGATACCCAGTCTGTATCCTAAATCCGAACATCGTGGTAGTTTGATATTGGGAGTGCATAGTGATTAGTAGCATCTGGGACACTAGGTTGGGGAGGCATTGGGCAGGTGGAGAGGATCGATTAAGTTGGGGTATGCGTGGGTATGAGTTGTCAGTGTGCTCCCGCCTCTGCAGGATGACGAGAGCCAACCGGGCTTGCCAAGGGCGGCTCAGACGTTGGTGATATGCGGCTGCGGCTGCTCGGCACTGATCCGATGCCGTGCTGTGTACTTACTGTGCCTAGTAAGTAAATACAGTAGGCACACTTGGGTCAGTGTTCCGGTGATCTTATGACCAGTCTTTGCATCCACAGCCTTCTTTGTGACCGCATACTTACATGTCGTAACGCCCGGGTGGTTTTCATGTATAGTATGTTACGCATCATAGGAATGAGCCTAGCAGGTGTGAGGTTGTGTCCACAGAAGAGTAAAAATGTGGTCTTGCTAAATCTCAATGAGTAGGTTATGCCAACAAAATAAAAAAAATCATATTCAACACCAAAGCATCGCAGATCGATGATCCATACCTAACACCTAAGTTGGCTAACACAGCGAGCGTCGAGAAACTCCGTCTACCGGTAATCCAATCGTAGAACCGCCAAGGTATCGTGCATCCATAAGCCATACAATCAGCCGCTTTGTTTCCCTGGAACACCGGTATATATCCCCCGTCCTAGATTAGCCCACGGGACAAATCGCCCGCTTGTTTCCCATCCAGACCGAAACCTGCCACCGCCACCGCATCGTGAGACATCAATCATAGTTTAACTCGTTTTCTGGCATGGCCTTCCCGGCCGGGCCGTTGTATTTTGGCGAGCCTGGACGCCGATACCTTTTCTGCCACTTTTTCCAACTGTGAAATTGTCGCAAGCTGCGAACCGGGCGTCGAAGTCTCGGTAAGGGCGTCAATGAAATCTTGCCAACGCCTCTCCCATTCCCTCTCCGTTCTTATGCGCTCTTCGGCGCTCAAGCAAGAATGCTCTATGCTCCACCAAGCGAGCTGCTTCCAGCCGTACAGATTGATGTTCCGATGGCCGGCCATGATTTCGTAAAAGTCGTGAGATAGCGTAGACCTAAGTACAATGTTAGACGCGCCAGTAAAATGCGTTTGTGGTTGAGAGAGTGGTGGTTCCATAGTAACTCACTGGAAGAGTGTGCCGTTATCACTGCTTACGGCGCAGTGCATCTTTTCCTCGAGCAGGCGGTATACGCTGTGCTCATCCATATGCTCCGCTAGGCCCAGGACCATATTGGAGATGGGGCACGTTTCTACACAGATATTCTGGCTCTTCATATCGCGGAGCACATCTGTCTTCTCGGGCAAGGCGTAGCCGTGGCCAATCCGCTTAGATCCGAGCCTCAACGCTGTTTCCAGGTTGCCCTCCAGATCATCTGGCGTCTCACCACAGTGGAATAAGAAGGGTATGTCGAGATTCTCAGCCAAGCATTGGACCCTAAAGTTTCGGAAGTCCTCCTCGAAGAACTGTAGGGGATGTGGCTTTTCGAAGGCTTCCTCGCCCACGAGGTCAAAGCCCGCAATATACTGCGGCCACTTCTTCTTCATAGCAATGCACTCATCAAGGGCTTTCCGAACGGCGTTTCGGTTGAACGAACGCGGTGTGCAGTAAATGACCTTCATTCCACTAAAAGTTGGTCGGTGGTTCTCGCCATCAATCACCGTTCCATCCTCGCTCATGTCGCCAATATGGATCATGAAATTCTCGTATTCCTCGATGATTAACGCCATCGTGCCAAAATTGTCAATTTTAGATTTGGCATCATTGTAAAGAATCTGGTTAGTTTGCATAAAGTTGGGCCGTATTTCCGCGTATTGAACATTGTCCTTAACGAATTCTTCTAAACACTCACGCGTGTAGCGTCGGAAAGCGGTCTCATAGTTAAATAAACCTTTCATCATCCTAGTGCGCCCGTTGAACGCATCCCATGCACTAGATATGGTTAGTATTGTTTAGCCTACTATATCGCCGAGATTACGACTTACTTGCGCGCACTATTGCGACTGCGCTTGTTGTTGCTGGTCGCGATATTCCTAGCGGTTTCTACCTTCCACACCTGTTCATTGAAGCCTGCAGGATTCATATCGTTGACAGGCGATTGCTCTGGGTTGGTGGGCGTCGCATTCACCGGCGAGGCTTCCAGTTCCGCATTGAACTCGGCTCCGAAACCAATGTGATGCTCATCCGCATCGGCAAAAAAAGCGTCTCCTTCCTCCTTACTGAAGGTGAGTTTGCTAATAAGCCAAGTGTCACAGTCGCCCCAGGCTTCCTCGTTCCAGCAGTCCCGAAAATATTGATAACGCATTTCTTGCTCGCACCTATCTTGGCCTTCGTGCTGCTGGTGCGACGAGCTAAAGATGTTGGGGCCAAGCGTATCATATGCGCGAACTTGGGCGGCTGGTTCAGAGGTGCTCTCCGCATCTTTCAGCTGCATCAGCATTGGCTCATCCTGGAATTCGGTAGCCCTCTGGCGCATCTCGCCCCAAACCTGGTCGAGGTCGCGTAGGTTGAACTCGATCTTGCAGTTTTTAAAGTCATTTTCATTTAGGAGCTTGCAGTCGCTCCAAATAAACATATTGGTCATATCTTTGGCATATCCGAGAAGGACGCCCGGCAGCAGCGTGGAATTGAAGTGAAGATGTAGATGTGCACCTTTAGGCACCATGCCAGCGACTTGGAACAGCCGAGTCTGCGGCAGCAGGTCACGGATGTGTAGGAAATGCTGGCTTGATGAGAGACCCTGTCCGTTGAAAATGGCTTCGTCCTCGGCCCTCATATGCGCTACGATTTGGGCTGCCAGAGCCTCTTGAGTACTGGCGCTGGCACGCGTGCGGGCAGCCATCTCATCCTGGAATGGGAACCGAAAGTGTGTGGGAGCCTTCCGCCGGTGCCTCTGCAAAGACCGAAGATCCCCGGTGTTGAGGGTCATATCGGGGTGAAGCGCGGGCAGCGCATGGGAATGAGACGGCTGCGAATTGAGGTCTTCCACATCCTTGTCCGACTCGTCAGACTCGGCAGCCTTGCCGGTACTACAAATGATCCCCATCGGCGCATCCGGGGGATCCCTTAAAATAGATGAGAATCTGGATAGTGAAGAGTTAATTTTCCGTGATTTTGGCATCTAGCCGCAGCGCTGAGGCAGGCGATGAGACGATAGGTGGATGAGAAGTTGGATTGCTGGTGGTAAGTAAGAGTGTAAATGGCAGAATTGCCAATCTGGAATGACGACGATGATGATGATGGCTATGGCAGGCTACTGTGGTTTCTTTGGCGGCGCAAACGGCGAAGCAGCTCTGCACGTGCGTAGACAAAGAATCGCGAACTGCCCTTCGTGCAATAGTTCGTCCATCCTCCGATAACTGCCTCGCCATTAAGTATTCATAGCCATCGACCCAAGCGATGAATGATTTAGATCATCTGTTGGCCTGTTTGCATCTCACAGGCGTCAGATAAAGTGTAGAATTAGGTAGGAGATCCCCACGTAGCACACATGTCCCTAATAGGTAAGGAGATAGGCGCCAGTACTAGCGCCCTACTGTGCCTGAGTCTTAAGGCTGCTCGTCAGGACTGGTGTGGTGTGCCTTGCTGTTCCCCCAACTGTAATGTAAGGCTCTAGGCGCCGTCTTAGGACCCACATTTCCCACACTGACAATATTGTTACCCCTTAGCTTCAAGATTGTCTGTATAAATCTAATCTTCTCCTAGACTAGCAAATCGACCACGGCCATACTCTTGCTTTGGACTGACTTACCAACAACAATTCCATTGGTCGAGAGCCATAGCGACCCGAAAGTGACGAGTATTGTGTCAGAAACGTATTACTCTGAGTGGATAGAAGTCCGCCTATCTAATATTGGACTTGGGGGCTCTGCACGACATTTCCGGGTGTTAGCGGATGGCTTGGCATTGAAGTGTATAATCCCCATAATCCCAATACTCAATCTCTTGAAAGGCTTTCTATGTCCAACAACCAAAATTGATTATCATCTTGCGACAGTACTACCACGATCACGGCTACGTTTATGGCTTCGGTCACGGCCCTAGACACAGTCACGCCTCATGAGATGGAATTGCTAACTGAGGGCCAGTGCCGCGGCGCTTATGCAATCTGACATGTTCCTGTAATAACATCGTCTATCTCTGACAACTTGACCGGCGCACCTGATCGGTCACCTATTGTCACCCTCACACTATGACTCCCGTCTCCGTGTTTCTGTGACCGGCGATGACCAACCGAGGTGGAAGTACAAATGATCATGATCCGTGAGCGGCTAACTCGTGGCCCTCTGGCGATAGTGGCAATGTTTTCCAACCCGATTTCTCGTCTGTGTAGCGAGATCATCTGAAACGAGATAGTTGCACTTAGCAAACACATATGATTGCGTTCACATGAAACCATCGTGGAAGGTTCTGAATGTGAATCAAAGCACTCGTACTTGCGTTTTGCATACGAGAGATGGCGTGGAAGACGTAGTGAGTCTCTTTTCTATAAATCCACTTGTTTCTTGGACTTTGAAACACATCCCTTTACTCATTTCTATATATGCCTAGAGATCGTCCATAGAAAGGAGTACTGATATAATAGCAAAAAAACGTTGGCGTAGGCCGCGTTCCCCTTTTTGCGTCTCACGATTCTCATTGAAGTCAGCCTCGAATCGCAATTTAGTATTGGTGTTCGTGCCCGTTATGTACACTACGAGGGATGACGTGCCATACCTAATATCCCCTAGGAATACGTGACTTAAATTGCAGTCGGTTAGTCAATCAGCCCTGCACCATGACACGTATCGCATTGACAACCCCCGTTAGAAACGCTACGTAGCCACACAGATACGATGCCCTCAAATTGTCACTGATTCTGCCAACGTCAAAATAGCATCTGCAGGCACTTCTCTTAGAAATTCTATCCAAAACGCCGCCGATTGCCAATAACTCTTACTTCTCCTGACGACAGAAACCGTAGAACGTAGCGCAATAATGAAACGGGAGCCGTGTAACTGAGCAAATGGGAAGAAACTCAAGGTAATACATAGCGCCGGCTCTCGTGAGTTTCTAATATGACACACAAAAAAGACTCTGTGTAGTCCTCCGTAACATCCCTTTTGACGATACAAACATCCATACCTACGTACGTATGTAGCCATAACTGGCACTCGCTTAAACATCCCTTAAGGAGAGGTTCTCGGGAGGAGGAAAACGCCGGCTATGGATTACGCACCTAGGAACAGTTCCTCCGATGTGCCGCATATACGGTCCCAATACGCCTTGGCCGAGCATATCCACATGTGCAAGTGCGCCAAACACTTTCGGGACATAGCGTTATTCATCAGGGACCGGCCATTCTAGTTTACGATGCTAGTACATGTCCCCTTACTATCATCGTCATGATAGAACGCAGCGGCTTCGTATGCCTAGCTAAGACGTAGTGAAATGAAGAGCCAGATCAACACCCTATCCTGCGTTCAGTCCCTACACCTTTGAAACGCATACTTTCAGAAGGGGACTGCTATCAAGCTGGACGGTGAGTTTGTATGTAAATCTATTATGCGCCTAAGCACTGGCTATCTAATGCAAGCCGGCTAGTCTCCTAAAGCTAAACTCTGCGCAAGAAAGATGAGACTATCTTCTTGCATTGCCCCAATTGAATGGATACCTCTAAAACCTGCAAGCCGCAAGGCGGCCAAGGCGATATAGAGCAGATCCCCAAAAGTCGTCGGCCCAAAGATGCCAAAGCTCGTGGGGTGGCAGCCAACACCGTCCAGCCCAACTTCGAAAGGCGTACTGCTCACCAAAGCATTCGTTGAAGACTATCCGGGCCCGACGTGTTCTGATCTAACTTCTCGGCAAGCAGCGAGAAGTTGCTGCATCTCCGCTTCCTCGGGGCCTGAGGGGTGCCCCAGATGCCGGTGATGCAAGGACTCAGGTCCTCTGGAGTGAAATGTCGATACTCCCAATGCTCGCTGCTGGGGCTCTCATAATTCTAATCGTCGAACTTGAAGCTTCGGCTGGCGTGGACATCTAGCGGGCCTCCCTTATAGCTGCCACGCTTCTTCTTATTTTTCTCCTTGGTGAAGCCCTTGCCTTTCGTCACAATAAGGTCTCGGTGGGCCTGCTCGCCATACCCGTGAGGAACATAGGCGTTGGAAGACAATCGGGGATCAACCACGACATCCTTTGCGATGCGAGAAAATGGTTGGTACTGTGTTCTTTTAGGTGTTGACCCGTTCTTACCACGGTTATTGGTCTTGGACGTGAAGGGATCCGGGGGAAGAGGTGCAAATTCAGGAGAAGCCTTTTCTAGAGTCACTGAGCTGTCGGACGCCGCACCATTGGATGGCTTCACCTCTATTTGAATCTCCGACTTGACTTTCTCTGCTTCGGGGTCGGATTCAGAATCGGAGCTAGGCAGAGGGACTTGGGCTGCCGCCTCCACTTCGTCCTCAGCCTCGGATTCAGATTCCGATTCAGACTCCGATTCAGAACTAGACGAGCTATCAGAGCCAGGACCGGAGGGATTGTTGCTATCAGGCTTGATGGCCTCGGCTATCTTGGGCTTAACCTCGTCATCAGAGCTGTCATCTGCGGAAGATTCAGATTCTGAGCTGGATTCGGACGAGGAGCTCTCAGCTGAGGTAGCTTGGCTCTTGAGCTTCTTTGACTGGGGTCTCTTCGCATCATTTTTTGTATTTGAGCTCGTGGAATCAGAACCTGAGTCCGAGTCGGAGGCTGAGTCGCTGCTATCGGACCTGGTCTTGCGTTTGAGGGTTTTGGTAGCAAGACTAGCCTTGGTAGCAGGAGTGGCCTTGGGGGCGGGAATCTGCGCTGCTACAACCTCCTCTTCGTCACTCTCACTCTCACTTTCACTAGAACTGTCACTGGAGTTGTCGCTGCTTGACGATTCAGAGGAAGACGAGTCGGCAGCCACGGGGGCATCGGTCATAGCGACATCGTCGTCACTGGACTCGTCGCTGCTTTCGCTGTCGCTCTCGGAGCTGTCGCTGTCGCTGCTGCTAACCTTGGCAACCTGCGGTGTAGCGCTGGGCGTACCATCCTTGCTAGTAAAAGTTTCCCAGGCTTGGAAGACGCTGACCAAGGAGTGGTGCTCTTTCCCGTCAGGAGCGCCAGTACCGTGACCTCTCCAAGCCTTGGTCGCCCGCTGTCGCTTGAACTCGCGGTGTGCAGTATCGAAGCCCTGGTCAGAGAGGAAGGACTGGACGAGGTCCATCAACAGAGCCGGCGGCTTCGGGGCGGTGGGAATCGACGATGACGAGGTCGAGGGCTTGGCAGCAACCTTGGGCTGAGGCTTGGCACCCTTTCGGATCTTCTTGTCCTTGCTGTCTTTCTTAGCCATGGTGTCTGACGCAGAGGCTAATTGGCCTGATCGGGATGTGGTTGAATTGTTGGTAAATAGCCAGGCCGGGGGTCCTGGGGATGCCGAAGATGTAATTGTATTGCTAACAAATTTGGGGGTCTTCGACATAGCCCAGAGAAGCCAGCTGGGACCAAGAGAGCGTGGTTGATGTGCAAAATCAACAGAGACGGTGTGGGAGGAGAGAGGAGAGTAGGAGAGAGAGGGAAGAAACGAACGCCCGTTGCGAAGACGCAACGGTCACACGCCGATTGCTGCTGCCACAGATAATCAGTGTTCCTGCTCTCCACGCGAGCGCATCAGGAAAATTCAACTGCGAGTTGCGACAGATAAGGTGACGATAAGGGAGTTGCAGTCCCACCTCGCATTTGCGCCCACACACCGCTTGCCGGTTTCAGGTGCTTTTAGGCGTGAGTATCCACTACCTAGTAATTAACCTTAACTGCTTCAAGTTGTTAAGGCATGGCAGGAGCAGTGGCAGGAGCACTATCCACTCAATTGAAGACCCGTTGAATCACAAGAGTAGCCATGCTTTGTTGACAATAAAAAGTTCTCTACTTCTAGCTCACACTGCATGTATGTAGGTATCTACCTACTCTAGGCATCTACTTGCATAGGCACGGCACTACATGATTTTCCGATTCAATGACACCAGCTTCAAAATCAGCACTCGCTCCTGCTGAGCCCCTCTCAGCTTAGCGAACAGACCTACTTAAGGTAATTGGCGCAGATCCTTGGGCAGTGCCTCAGAACTAATGCAAGTGATAAATGGGGAATGGCGATCATGTTCTGCTAATAGCAGGAAACAACAATGAAGTTGCCGGAAGCCGGCTTGCTCAGTAAACAATCGTGCTCCGGAAGTGTACAGCGCTGCTGGATCATTCATTGATTGTACCAGGCACGCATTCTCACGATAATGAGTATGTAGGTACTTCTTATACTCATACGCATGTATGTTTCAGTATCTATATGATGCGCAGTTCCATTATTGGGGCAAATAAGTATCCATACCTCATGTTAGGTCCACTGTGTAAGAGACATCTTCACGTGCCGCCTATTTCATTGCATGATCAGCTTCACTGGAGATCTATGGTACAGAGTAGACTGCCTTATGACATTCGATGGCGCCATACAGAGTTAAATTTATACCCGGATAAGTCCACCGTGTGATCTGAGGGTTCAAGTAGCATGAAGATGCGACGGCTCAATCGTCTCCAATGCCAGCATAGGAAAGGAAGTGCCCTATGGCCCGGCTTAGACGCCGCTATTCCTGTGAAACAGACGAGCCTTGTCAGTTCCCAGTTCTTTTGACCTTGATGGCCAATCGATTTCTGATGTGGAATCAAAACACAGCACAGCCGACAATGTTGTGGTGATACTGGGGGCCATGAAGGATCTCCAGTCTAGGCAGCAGAATTCCTGACCTCGCATCAACCCGGTTTACCTCTCCCGACATTCGGCACTAACAAGAACCCTGCCATGAACCCGCGATTTATGTTAGTACGTAGGGGCACTGTCAGGTACTGTTTTACTTCTTGGTATTTGATCCTTCATACTCTCAGTGTTTGGTATATAATGGATTGTATCTGCTATTCATCGTCGTGTTGCTCTACCAGGCCAAATACCTACACTCGTTAATTTGTCTCTCCCCTATCGACAAGATTTATTAGCTCAGATATCTTGAAATCATCAACTCACATACTCTGATACCATGTCTTCACGACCATCCATCGACTCGGCTCGCTCGACATCGCCGCTCATCCAAGAACCAGAATTTCGACCAAGCCCCGTCTACTCTAGCAAGCATGACCAAGTACCGGTAGTCAACCGTGACCCAGCGACACATATTAAGATGTCAGTTATTGTACTGATGGTCCGTGTTCTGGCTTTGTCATTTGGCTTTGCTGCCGCCTTGAGATTCGCTATCCTGGGAGCTTATCAAGCCAATGTCATCGCTCTTATCGTCTTCACCTGGGTCTCTGCTGCGTGGAACGCCCTTGTATTCATCACCCTTCTACGCCGACCATCTTTACGGCTTAGTCTAGTGTGGAGTGACGGCAAGGTCACCAGGCTTGGTTCGAGCACCCAAGACCCGGATAGACCGCATCGTGGCTGCGGTTTTCCTCGAGCCTTTTGGATAGATCTCATCTTGGTTATCATCACCCTCACTTTGAATGTGGTCAACAAGGTGGAGGGCTACGGCCGTTACCGCCATGTTATTGCCTTTAATTGGTTTCATATGTGAGCAACCCTTTTTGAATTTCATGCCGGGTAATGATAAAGGATCTAACTAACGTGCTCGTCTTAGTGCATTTCACATCATTATTACCCTGCTCACCGCGACCTCGTCGTTGGCCAATGCCCAGATTCGCTTCGAGACGGTCGAGATGCCCCAGATATCCCTGCCATAGGATCGCCTAAATCGGTGAGAGGGTAGCTCTTTGTCTCACATAGCGAGCGACTTAAGCCCTCAGGCTGAGATCTTGATGATTTTGACATGGATAAATATGTGAACGTCTGCCTATCTAGCTAGGCTACGTGGTCATTTTTCCGATGTTGTTTTGAAGTCCGATTGTGTACAGGCGTAGCTGCGGGTTCGGGTGCCGCTACCATCATCTGATAAAGACTGTTCAGACATGCTGGTTTTATGAAATGATACATTCTTTAGAATTGATTACGCGCAATCTCGAAGTTGATTGACCGATTGAAATTGTTTTGCGGCGAAGCTTCGCGGGCGGGTGGCAACTTACATGTAATTGAACCAGCTTAAGCTAGTGGTCATAAATAGGATAAATGAGTACGAATAGTAATGGCTTCAATTGTGCTCATTGCAATCCCGACATCATTCGTAAATGAAGTAGCAGGTTTTTGGTCTGCTGTTGTTGTAAAGACGTCGCGATCTATCTAGGAACAGCGAGGACAGTAGCGCTAGGAGTTGAGGAATCTCTACAGTACAGGGTTATGCATGTGTTTTCAACTAAATTGTATAGCTAGATGGTGTTTCGCTGAGGATAGTTCCGCCTATAGGCGCTCCCCTTCATACCGTGCACCCTTTTTCTTTCGTGCACACATTTGTAGTGCGAACCCAGAAAATACGGGGTATGGTTCCCGAATATCATCATGAGGGTGAACGTAAAATATATATGTGAGATATCGCTGTGGTCTATAAATCGCCGGTTATTGGTTGTAATTATCGTAAAAATCGTCGTTCAGTCGTCATGTCTGAAAATATATACTTCTCCGAGGAGAGCGGCCAGCCCGATGGTCATGGCGAAGCTGATGATGGGGAGATTGACGCGCGCGAATTCGAGCCCGCGCACGCGGATATGCTTCCGCCCGAGGATGTCTCGCCAGAGCAGGCCGGCTAGAGATGCGCTGAACGCGATACTAAAAGCGCCGTAGTTGACGCCAAGAGCCATGGCGTATATCGTGGCCCATTTCGTCCGATCTCCTAGGTTGTTGTCATGGATGGCTTCCCATGCTTGTATGACCCGCGAAAGGAGAATAGTGGTGCCGATGTTGGTACCCGCGAACTGGAATCATGATAAGATTAGTTGATGCGCTCATGTTACACAGCAGGGCAAGGGTGTCTTACATTGCACAAAATGACAGAGAGGAAACCCATCCCGCCGATGGCCCCGATGGTTCCGGTCTTGTCCACCCAGTGAGACCAACCATACGCAAAGACGGGAACCCATCCGTTAGTCACCAAGCCCTGTACGAGGATAAACATCTCAAACGAAAACGGTAGTAGTGCAAATGGAAGATGATTCAATACTGCAGTGACCGTGGGAAAAGTGTCTTGAAGCCATCTGTATGTATCCTCGGTCACGGATACTAGTGTTTTTGGATCCGAGCTTGTTGTGGATTGCTCATCATCCGGTAACTTGTCTGAACTGACGGGCTGTGTGGGAGACGAGTCTCGAAGCACGGCTGAATTCCGGGCGGAATCATTCTCTTTACCGGCACCTGGAGACTCGTGGACAGAATTGTCTATCTGCGTAGTAGACGACGGTGTTATCGTCGTGCTGTTGTTCATGCTGTTGTTTATGTTTTCACACGACGAGGCGAGCTGACCATCTTTCTCATCAAGGGTAGCACCGTTGGTGGCGTGGGGCCCTTCGAGCATCTCCACAGGTGGCATAGCAGTCTCTTCGGTCTGTTCAAGTGTTCCTGCCTCGGCAGCGATGTCTCTCCGCTTCCTTTCCGCCGCTTCGGCAATTTGCTTCCTTCCATCGCTAGCGATCTGCCGTGTTTCCTTCCGATGCATCCAACCCCAGCCCAGGTCAAATGTAAGCATGACGGTTGCAGCAGGCAATGTGACATAAAAGACACGAGTTTGCTCATTATGGCTCGAGGTGATCTCATTGAGGATGAGGATGGTGATAAGGGTGGCAGCCATGATGAAGCCCCCAAATGCGGCACCGACTTTATCGAGAAAAGGGTTCATGATCTCCTCAAGAGACAAAAGCTGGCCGGCTTCATTACTTGCTGACTCCTTCTCTTCTTCGCCTGCAGTGCCCCGGCCATACGGAATGTTGGGGTTTACTGGCTTCCTAGATCTCGCTTGCTCGTCTAGCTCATGCATTTTGATGGAGCTTGGGATGAGTGATTCATTGGCGAAAACAATATAGAGTAGGAACGGAAATAGCAGGATGGCGGTGATCACAACCGGAACAACCATATCCCTGGTATAATTGATGAATGTAATATTGAATGCGCCGGCAAGCACGAGGTTAGTTGGGTTCGAGGAGACAAGGATAGCCGAGGCGACATTCGCGATTGCAAATTGCGTGTGGATCCATGCCCGAGGGTGCACGATGTTGCTTGACACGCGGGTCATATATGCTAGAAAAGCAGTGCCAGATAGGATAATGGGATCATTTCCGATGAAGCTTCCCAAGCCAAAAAAGAAGGCATAGAGGAAGAAGTACAGGCGATGGCCGACTCGGCCACCCAGTTGAAGCACTCTGAAGGCAAGATACCTGATGAGACCAGATGCGTCGATGGAGATAGCAATGTAAGCGAGAGAGAAGAAGAAGAGCAGGATATCATAGGGTACAATATTGTCGGCGCCGGCGATTCCACCGCTCACTTCCTCACGCCCTATTGCCCCGATGGCCAGCAAGAAGAGGTCCGCTATCAGCGGCCCAGTGACAAAGTTGACGGGAAAGCGAAACCATACAAATGGATTGACATTGTGAGTGAGGGAGGCGTCGTCGGCTTTTCTTCTATCATACTGCCGCCTTGCGGGGATTACACGCAGAGATACTAAACCTCGAACTCCAGCCTTGTACAGCACACGGGGCACAGGGATGGGAATGTGCGAGGGGAAAAGTACGGTGACATCTACGCTGGTAAGCGACTTGTTGGTGCTAGGCAATTATGGAACAGGACCATGGATGTGCGGTATACTCACTTGCTATGACAAAAACGATAAGCATGAAAATGGACCGCCAGTGTCTTATTTTCCCCGTGTCGAGATCGACCTTTATATCAGTAGACTCGGCCATGATTGAAGAAGGAAGGGAAAGTAGGACGATGGAGTCTCGATGTCCCGCAAACCTCAGCACCCCTGATCCGGCATGGGCAGGGGTTCGACGGCCTCTCTTTGAGCAAGTCAGAGGCCGTGGTGCTGGGTCAACAGGAAGAGCCGCAACGGGAGCTGATATAGAAACATGGGACGTGGCGATACGGTATTATTCCGGAGTATAGCGAAATGCTGCGCCCACACAGCTAGCCGACGGAAGGCTCGACACCGACCAACGCTATCGACCTGAGGTCTTGGCACTCAGCGCATGAGTCGGCTCACCATCCAAATCTGCGATGCGGGTGCACGTGCGCGATCGATCTTCTCTGACTATGCTCGGGGACAAGAACGCCTAGACAAAACCAAGACACAGCGAAGACGGTGTGTTATCCGTGAATTACCGGTGATTTGGAGAGCTGAGTAACCTAGGCGGTGGCGGGGGCCGTGATGAAGACGGTACCCGTGTAAGCTTGATGGGCGGCATTGTCATCCCTGATCAGAAAATTATCAAGGCGCTGCCAAGAGCCATCTGATTGGTTAAATCCACTATAGGCTGCAGGCTGGCAAGGTATCGCACTGTGATCAGTATGTGGTAGGCATAATGACGGAATCCTACTATTCGGCCGGCAAACTCGACTGAGAATCATGTAGCCAATGGCATCAGAAAAAGCTGTCAGGTTATTGGATGAAATCTTGACTGCGATCCCCAAAACTGCAGGCTTCGAGAAGGTAAGGGTGGCGTTGATATCTCACTACGCCAAAACAGGCATGGCACATACAGTGTAGACACCGTAAGAAATCCTGTTTACACTAGCGGTCTGTGTAGGACTTGCTCGCATGTTGTCGAATAATACGTCTCATAATTATCCTGTCACTAACCCAGAACAACACGTTGTCAATTTGAACAGAAACACTTTGAGCTACACTATGCACATTAGGCAATTTCTACCTTCATCAGCATTGAGGTTTAGTAGGCGTGCAAAGACGGCCAACCTCCAAATTCATTATAAGCGCAATAAGTACTTCGTAGCGACGTGTAGTCTGCGCCGACTGTCTGCGCTATCAATGCGCCTAGTGCAGATACAGCATCGAGTCCTCGGTCAATAAGGCTGGTTAGCGGGGAAATGGGGGCTGAGCTGAGCTTGTGGGGTGAAATGGCGGAGACACTTGACGTCTTGAGGATACGGGCAGAAATTTGGGCGCTTCTTGGGCAGAGGGTAATTATCCAGGTAACTACGAGTTTCGCACGCGTAATCGCCTGGCAGCGTGTACCATAGCCTACTATGTACTTAAAAAGAACATTACTATTGGTGCACCCTGGTTGGTGCTGCTGGTGCACCCTTCGGCCTGTTTCGGTCTGGCACAGCTGGCCACCAAATTTTCCATAGTGTTGTCCCTCCCACTTTTCATTGCAGATTTGAAGGTATTGGGCCCTTTGGAGCTTTATTGCAGATTTGAGGGAATTGAACCCTTTGAAGTAATTGAAGCTATTGAAGCTATTGTCCTACTATTGGAGCTGTGGGAGCTGTTGGGGCTATTGCACGCAGCCGACAGGTCGGGATTTCATTCCTGGCTTTGAAGCAATTGGCCTGTCTAAAGCTGTTTTGAAGGAATGGTGTTTTCTGGACCTGTTTGACCTTTTCGAAGCCATTGAAACCATCGAAGCCACTGTACTGCCATATATTCTGTCAATTGTTGCCATCGTGGAGGTGTTACTGTTCCCGTAGCATCTCATTAACAGCATCTAAAGTAGTAGTTTGCGAGACTTGTTATCCCCTGCCTTGGGAAGCTTCCCGACCCGTACTTCGTCAGACTGGAAGGCTTGCCAACAGGTTGGAAAGCTTGTCAATAGGTTGGAAGGCTTGTAATTCCTTCAAATCTGCAATAGAAGTGGGATGGTCAACACTATGGAAAATTTGGTGGCCAGCTGTGCCAGACCGAAACAGGCCGAAGGGTGCACCAGCAGCACCAACCAGGGTGCACCAATAGTAATGTTCCTTAAAAATTAGGTAATCTGGACAGAAATCTGGACTATGTAAGTAACTAATGCCCATTATGGATAAGCGGTCTCTTAGCGTTAATGATGACTGCTACCTACCTACCTACCTACTCTGTAATTACTGCACTTCCAGGTCCATCGCAGGAGCAGCGCCGCAATCCATCATGTATGGTCAGTAGGTACGAAGTACGTCAGTGTAAGAATAAGACGGCAGGTTCAGCTTCCATATCACTTGGCCCGCCTTCTTGACAAATCGGGACATGGTGCGTTTTCCCGTAGTGAGGCTCTAACCAGAGTCCCTGGCATCTCCCATCTTCGCATGCACCTTTCCTCTTCCTCTCAGTAATTTAACCCGTTTCTGCACCGGCCACCCATGCGAGCCATCGTTCAAGTAGAGATGTCTCGCAGCTCGTGATCCGCCAGCCCTGTTTCACGATTTCGTGCAGTCCGATAGTCTCCCCAGATCCATCCAGTCTTGGTCACCGGCCGTCGCCGCATTATAATATGAGCGCCCATATATATTATATACATATATACGTAGACATATCCCACCTCCACCTCAGCCTTGCGCTCTATGATTGTTCTTCTAGAATCCCTCCTTCTCTTTCCTCTACGATTTTTCCTTCAGAATCTCCTTTTCTTGCTCTCCACTTCTCGCCGGACCAGACCTCGAATAAACTTGGTCTGCGTCAATTGCATCAAGCACGAGCAATTCGCAGCCCTCACAGCCTTCTACTCCGCCTACATGGCCCCATTGCCTCCATTGGAAGGAAATCTAATTGGCCGTGATAACACCAATTCTCCACACGAGATTCAGGTCGTGTGTGCCTGGGCTGTATCCGGGCAGTATGGGTTTGGAACGAGACTGCTGTAAGCCCATGACCAAATCGCAGCTTACTTGGTGCCTGTCATGGCACGAACAGGTGTTAACCCGCGAGATGCTTCAGGTATTATATCTTGGTAGCGACCTGTGTATTGGCTCGGCGAAAAGAATGGCTGAGAAATGCCTGTCTTGCCGCCGCTCTACTGCTTCCCGCCGTTGCCGCTGTGCATGCAGTAGTGATAGCGGCTGTGCAGTAAGTCCTCCGTCTCTTTACAGTATGTCCGTCCTCTAGTTCTTGTGTCGGTTAGTGCCGAAAAATGCAAAGATGCCGCTCGAACCAACTGTCTAGAGAGGACTGAGTAAAGATGCGGATGGCTCTCGGTGGTTCACTTGCTTACGTGTATTGCAGTACAGATAGTAAGGGTTGCCACTTCGCAAACCTATTTTCCGCCTCCTAACATTTCGATCTACAGGTGCAGTTGATTTGGACATATACGGCGCTTTTCAGATATGCTCTATAGGCATCCTAGCTGCCCCAATCACGGCATACAACTCGAAAACTTACTTCAACGACCCCGGCCGTAATATCATTTTCATCTGGACGGGTCTACTCCTTGCTGGTAGGAAGAAGAGACGCAATGTTTTCGTTGCGCAATTCTCTAACAAGGCACAGGCATGCTTAGTATAACGGTCGAAGTCTTCCGCATCGTAGCGCATCCATGTTCAATTGATGGCAGTGGATTTCCCTACGGAAGTGCAAACTGCAATCTCACGTGCCAGTTCGGATCCCCATACTCTCCAATACGCCAAGATTCCACGAATGCCCCTGCTGTAGTTCCTGTTCCACACAGGCTTTCATTCAGCGCCGTCACTCTTCTTGCTGCCGGGAGTTCGATACCCCCGGTCCTTACTATTGTACGTGCTTCCTAGCTGGACTAGCTACCGTTTATCATGCTGGACCCCGGAAACACTCTATTTGTACATCTCCTCAAGTGTTGCGTACAGAGATAAGAATTCATGCACATTCGAGCCTTGGCTAATAACGACATCGTTTTGCAGATATTTACCTGGGAGAAGATCTTAGAGATAAATTGGAAGCGAAGATTTGGTCAAGACGAAGTCGACATGAACGAGACTATCGAAGGAACAAACGGCGCTACCCCTGGCATGATTACCGTCATCAATGGTGCTATCCGAAACTTCCTTAGCAGCATCCAGATACCGTTATTCAGCGGTGTCGTTGTTGTCCTCCTCGTCTTAGGTGAATTAAACTTCTGGAGCCCGCAACTCCTTTATCAAGCGGAGCCTTTTACTAGCGTCGGTATGTCGCTCTTCCACTGGTTTTAACAGTTCGCTTGGCTAGAACACGTCTAACATTTGCAGGCCAATGGTCGAACGTGGTTGCTACCTTCCTCCTTGTGCTCGGTTCATTATTTTATGTTCAAAATGAACGTGAAATGGACAAGAACAATGATACAGGCTTCAATCGCTCGCATGATGTCGAAAGCCAGAGACTACACCACTCCGCGCAGAGTGATTCCGACCGATCTAGCATGCCTAGCAGTGTTCCTGAGATGACTTCTCCATTCCAAGCCAATATGATGACGGACACCCGCACTTCTGGAGATACACCATATCATGACAGGCAGAGGTGGGCTGGTGACCCAGGAATTATCGATACAAGCGAAACCTATGAAAAAGGAGTTCCTTTGAGTATGTCTAACAAGCATAGAAACAAGGTAGCTAGCGCTCTGGACCAATTTGGTAGGTACATCGGGACACCAGCAAAAGATCGCTACGGCAACTCCACATTCATTGCAGGCAAGAGAGAATTTCCCGCAATACCGGGTGAGGCCGGACGAGTTGCTCGCTTCCAAGAAATTCAGGACAGATACAAAGAAGCCGTCCCGCAGGAAGACGAAGTAAGCATTGGACCTGGATTGTCCAGAAGTAATAGCCGCACCTCTTTCAGGCATATCGAAAACAGTCCTTCAAATCATGACAGATCGCCATCGCCGTCGCCACCAGGCCATTCTCCATTTCGCTCTAACACAACTCCAGTTAGACCGGGTGGACATTCGTCATTCGATGAGAATACCACGGCGACATCCCCGGGAGCTGGCCCGTCAAGACATAATACGCTACAGGTGCCAAGCCGCCCGCGATCCGTTTATAGGCGACCCAGAAACATTTCGTCGCCCTCCACACCGCCTCAAACGATGATCCCGGATGCAATGGGCTCGCCCAAAATCGTTGTCTCAGCCGAACCAGAAGAAACATCGCCCACAATTCCTAGGATAGACAGTTCCCCATTTGGCCCTCATTGAATACATAGCTTGCTATTAACAGCACAGTGAGGTTGGGTTCTGCGAGAAACTCCGTATCACTTTCCTTCCTTTGGTTCATTCTTGGGTCGAGCGCCGCCTTTAGATACGGGGTAGGATCTTATCCAGGATCCTGTCTTAGAAGCTCTAACACCAACCCTACATCCCATCACTGTGGAGCGCAGAACAAACATATACCAATATCGCATCAGCATCAGTCGACTTCTTCTTATACCGCCTTCATCTAACACCACTCCCTCCCGACTGAAATACACTTCCGACCAATCTTTATGACGACGGTATGACTAAACGACCTGGATATCCCTAGAACTAAATTCACTTTGAGAACACAGCCAACACATAACAAAATCAATCCATCGATCTAACCACTGTATAGATCTACTATTTCATCCTCAGCACAAGCGGGACCCGTACATTTTCACGACATCTACGGCAAAACATTAGAATTGGATCAAAAACCATTTTTGTATAGATCTGGAAAAAAAATTGCTTCTAGGACCAAGCATAATCTCAACCGCTTGGATTTTATTTCTTGTATATATATACTTTTTTTTCCAGGCTGGCTGTCAGTCTGCGTACATACATATATAGCGGTGGGTTGGAATGGACTAAGGCACACACGCATGTATATATACCTATACTCTGAAAAGGCGTTGGAGGACATAAAGATATGATAACGAAGTATGTTATTGATGCTTGGATTAGCAGGTACATTGTTAGCTAGTGTGTTGCAGGAGCGAGTACTCTATGATAATCAGTTTTTCGCGACCCCGTTTACTAAATAGATCAAAGCGTCCAGATAAAACGTTCTCTCTCCGATCGTTCATCCATTTCTTGCTTACTGACTGCCAGTAACACCTCGCCCACATCTCTCCCAGATATCCACGCTCGTCAGGATCGTTGTCACAAACATAGCCACGCCGACCGTGCCGGTACTTGCAGGCACCCAGCCGACTATACTCCCTGGTAACGTGATGTCGAGTGTGTCGGCGATGATGCGTCGGATTAGCGTGGACATCTTGCGCCGCACTTCTTGGGTCCGTGCGAAACGTGCAAGTTGCTCGTCTTGCTTGTTCTTCTCGTCTTTGCTGCTCTTCTCGTCCGGTCCATCATTCTCTCTTCGCTCTTCTGCATCAGCAGACTCAACCCCCGCAACTGCCACTGTCTCAGGCTCGGGCGCAGCCGCAAGTGAAGAAGCAGTTACAAGATCAACCAAGCGCACCACGCCAGCCAAAGCGCTGCACACGAGGGCGAAAAGCCAGAACCGCTGCGCCTCGACGGCGATCCCGGCCTCCATCTCCAGTCCCCATAACGCGAGCCCATCGATTTTTTGCGCGTCGACGATGAGACTTGCTTCGAGAAGCAGGTAAAATCCGTTGAAAGTCCGGCTGAAGACCTCGAGCCAGAGGGCTAAACGTGGTGTATTACTACCACTGTTACTGCTAGTGTCGCTGCTGATGTTGCCGCTATCGTTAGTAGCGGTGATGCTAGGAGGGGAGACGGGAGAGGGGGAGGAGGGGGAGGCGATGATGGAGGAAGAAGTTGAGCAAAAGAAGGCTCCAGAGATTATTCCGGAGACCATGGAGTAGACACCGAGTAGAGAGAAGAGGTAAGACAATGCGAGGGCATATACAGCGAATAGTGAGGGGACTATGCGGCACGGACATTGGGTTGAATAGGTCAGATACCTGGCCAAATGCAATGACCAGGAAGATGCATAAAAGCATAGACCGGTTAGAGAGGGGGATGGAGAGAAGGCTTGAGAGATAAGGGAGAAGGATAGAGAGGACGGGGAGTTGGACGGAACGGGAGAGAACAAGTACGTGTAAAGTTTCTGCGCAGCTGAAAAGGAGTCGAGGAAGCGGAAGACGCGGAAGAAGCGCCGAGCGAGATTAAATCGCGTGCGTAGGGCGAGGAGGACGGTACGTGTCGTTGCTGCAGTATCCGGCGACTTATGTCCATTTCTGCTTATATCTGAAGAGGTCGAGATATAAGAGAGCAGGAGGAGAAGTCCGTTGAAAGGTAGTGTGTATGAGGTGAGGATTTGCGCTATGGACTGCAAGAGGCGGAGGATGCGTTCTAGACCGGCTTTGAGGGTGTTAGCAAGATGCTTTTTGTTGGCCGGATTTATTTGAGCAGGATGACGGAAAGACAGATGGGAGGGCGTATTGTGAAATTGTGAGTTTAACAATTTGAGTGTCCTTATAAGTATGTGCGCGCAAGATCTGTTCATCGTGTCATTGCTGAAGGTGTCGCGAAGATATAGCGGATATTTATTGATCTTCACAGCCCTCATTAATTGGGGAGAACATAAGACAAAAGGGTTCATAAGGCTGCTTGTTGATGGACATCTTTCATACCCGCATCAGTCGTGAATTTCACGAATTGCTCAAATGTGCGAGACATGGTGAAATATCAAGGCTGGTTATGGCCGTAGAACGTCGCACGAAGCGCACTTGCGGCTTGAACCTGCAATTGGCCACTGGAATGAAGAGCGGGAATGATTCTTTTCAATTATTTGGGATAATTGACACATAAAAAATCCGTGAAGATGTATAAAATGAAAACTCCTGTGTATATGCGTGTGTGTTCATTTACTGGGTTCAGCCTTTATGTATGTCTTAAGGCGTACTGGAGATCCGCTTGGATAGATTGATAAGCTGGGTTGGCCCCGGTCTCGGTCTCGGTCGAGAGCGGAGACAAGACGTGATTCGAGCAGTTAAGATTTCTTCATGATGAGGCTCTTTGGTGTGCGCATTGTAGCAATTGGAAATTTGTCTTGATGGTGTAAAAATAATGGAGCGAGATGGCATGGAAACTTTCATCGGATGCTGTGTATCAACTGTCCTTCGCACCTCACATTTCAAGAACGCGTGAGCTTTGTTTTTGGTGGGGTAGGAACGAGGTGACAGTCACAGTGCTCATGCCAGCTGCCCAGATTTAGCCTATTAGCTCTACCAGTAGCGGCTCGGAAATGTGTATCAAAGCAAAGTTATGACATGATATTTTTAACATTGTAATCATATGCTACCAGCGGTACTGGATGATCGGAAGGGACGGGCTTTGCTCATATTTAGGAACAAGCCTGTTTCGAAAAATGTCTTGATGAATATGTACATAGTGACGTGACGCATAAGTTAGACAGAGTATACAGGGCGATAGTAGGTGTTATGAGCCTTTTTCTAAACCCCCAGGTCTACGCCGACAGTTTTGTCGTCTAGGTATTGTGGAACCGTCTATTGGCCAGGCGAGATCAGCTTGCCTTCCGTCCGCGCAGTACGCTCCCATCCACCGGCGTATGCTTGTTGGCCACCATTCTCAGCGGCGTATTTCCGCATCCGTGCTTCTAGCTCGGGTCTGAAATGTCGAATCAAACCTTGAATAGGCCAGGCAAAGGCCTCGCCGAGAGCTGCTAGTATGTTAGTATAGGAATCGAATTGAGTGCGCATACATAGAAATAAGGTCACTTACCGCAAATAGTGTGACCTTCAACCTGCTTTGTGAGCTCTTGTAACATGTCAATCTCCCTTTCGCGACCTTGCCCCTTCTCGAACCGGCTCATGATCTGTTCCGTCCACTTGCTACCTTCGCGGCATGGCGTGCATTGACCACAGGATTCGTGGCGGTAGAAGTGGGATAACCGAGAGATGGCTCGGACTACATCGGCACTCTTGTCTAGCACGATGACGGCAGCAGTTCCCAGACCAGACTGGCTGTCTTTCAGGGCGTCAAAGTCCATCAATTGGTCGTCGCAGACATGCTTGGGCAGGATCGGCGTCGAGGAGCCACCAGGGATAATGGCGAGAAGATTGTCCCAGCCACCCTTGACACCGCCGCAGTGCTTTTCGATGAGCTCTCGCAGGGGAATGCTCATCTCTTCTTCCATTGTAGCCGGGTTGTTGACGGCGCCCGAGACGCAGAAGAGCTTGGTGCCTTGGTTCCGCTCGCGACCGAAGCCGGCGAACCAGCTTCCTCCTCTTCGGCAGATTGTAGGCGCTACAGCGACAGTTTCGACGTTGGCAACCGTCGAGGGACAGCCGAAGAGACCGACGGCGGCGGGGAACGGTGGCTTTAGACGCGGCTTGCCTGGCTTGCCTTCGAGAGATTCGATGAGTGATGTCTCTTCGCCGCACACGTAGGCACCGGCTCCGCGGTGGAGGTAGACGTCGAAGTCGTAGCCCGAGCCGCAGGCATTCTTGCCAATCAGACCGTCGGCGTAGGCTTCGTTGATGGCATTTTGGAGGACGGCGGCTTCGTGAATGAACTCGCCACGGATGTAGATGTAAGCGGCGGTGGCGTTCATGGCGCGGCCGGCGACGAGGCAGCCCTCGACGAGCTTGTGGGGGTCCTTTCGCATAATCTCGCGGTCCTTGCAGGTGCCGGGTTCGCCCTCGTCGGCGTTGACCACCAAATATCTTGGTTTCGTGTCTTTGTCCCAGTCCTTGAAGTTCATGAACGACTATTATGGATTATGGTCATTAGTAGATGATACTCTTTAGCCACCAAACTACCAACACATATAGATACATATGCAACCGTGTATATGTGTACATATGTATAGATAGAGAGGACGAACCCATTTGAGGCCGGAGGGAAAGCCGGCACCGCCTCGGCCGCGCAGACCTGAGGCCTTGATCTCGTTGATGATCCAATCGTGGCCCTTCAGTATAATCTCCTTCGTCTTGTGCCAATCGCCCATCTTCTTGGCCGACTTGAGATCGGGAGGAAAGCGGCCGTAGAGGTTCTGGAAGATACGATCCTGATCGCGAAGGCCGCCGTATGTGCGTTTGGGGGCGCCCTCTTGCACCGTAGCAAAGGTCCGGGCTTGCGACCCGGCAGCTCGTGCCAGGGCCATGGCAGAGGCTGTCGACGGCGTCGTGGTCCGTGACAGCATCGTGGGGGTTGGTGGCGCTCGACTGGGGCCGGCAGAGCGCAGAGTCTTAGTGGCGATGCGAAGAGTTGGGTGGGATCGGGGTCATTGTTTGAGTGATGAGGCACTTGATCAAAGGTTCCAAATGCCCGAGCCATTATTGGCCAAAGTAGCTCTGGGTGGGGACCCATGCAATACAGAAGCTCGAACCACTGACCAGAGGCACTGACACTGCTTTGAAGTCCCACTTCTGGGCTATGACTTAATTTGTGGGTCTATTGTCCTGCATGGAGCAGCTGCGCTAGCTCGGGCACTTACACTGGCATCTGCAATTGCTATTCTCGAGCTTCTGTCTCGACTCTGGAGTACAAATCATTTCTCGAACAACCGAAACATCCACAACAATGGCAACATCCAAGCGACAATCCGTCCTCCCCCGCGTCCACTCGGGCCCCAAAGCACCGGTCAACTTCTCTTCGTCCATAACCATCGCCGAATCCGCCCTGCTCACCGGAAACCATACCATCAACATCAGCTCCGAGTCGGTGGTGCACCCGCGCGCGAAGTTGCACTCGTCTAACGGTCGCATCACCATCGGCCGCCGCTGCATCGTCCACGAGCGCACCACCATTGGCGCTACTCCCAAAGATCTCGAGCCCTCAGAGTCGCGTGACGGTGGTGTCGTCCTCGGTGACTATGTCACCGTCGAGGTTGGCGCCGATATTGAGTCCGGCGGCACCGTCATCGGCGATGGCTGCCATATCGGTGTTGGGAGTCGCGTGGGCCGAGGCGCCAAGCTGGGCAAGGTGAGTCGGCTGAGTTTTGGATGTGGCTCTGCGCTGGCGTGTGTATGCGCTGACTCGATGTATCTATGTGCGCGACAGCATTGCGTCCTGACCCCGAAGAGCACGGTTCGGCCCGAAGAAGTCGTGCCGGACTTTACCGTCATCTACTCGAACGGCATCAGACGGCCAGACAGGCGCGGTGTTATCGACCTTAAGAACAAGGCTCAGGCTCGCCAGATCGAGGTGCTAAGGAAATTAATACCTAGCAATCCCGCTAAATTTCAGCCATGATACCGGCGTCCTCTAAACGAAGCCCCATCTCGATACTATGGTCTCTTACAGAGATCCGCGTACGCATCCCAAGCGACTTTGTTCCGTTCTCCGTCAGAGACCTGGACTAGCGTGCCGATCCCGGTACTAAGACTCGTAGCCGCGCAGAAGTCATAGACAATGTGCCATGAACTGAGTTAATGGCTGTGGTCGATGCAAAACCTTATGATATAGGGTCGCGCTCATAGCGTTGCGGGGGGTGCAAGCCGAAGAGCAGTCAGGCGGCGCAATACGGCGCCGAGGTGCTAACGGACTATTGACGAAATAAGTCTATCGGCTTCCTGTAAGTGACGGCTTGAATCGTAGGAGGCAGTCGTGACATTCTTCCTTTACTATTGGCGATTAATGGCGATACGATATGATCAATGCCTTATTCCATGGCCTCAATTACAGCCCCGAGCTACGAGGAACTAACTCTAAGAATGATCCACACCTATTATCGGTGGCAAAGTGTAAATATGAGAGGCAGGGATGTTGAAGTCGATCATTTCGTAGATACGCATCTCATGTCTCTTTATCGCGTATTATCGCGCTAAAAGACATAAGTGTCTAAACATGTAATATCTTGTTGCAAGACTAGATCACCCTCTTATGAGATCTGAAAATCTGGTAGTATTATTCAACTTATCCTTTTTTATTCACTATGTTAAAAGTTTGTTTATTTTATTTTTAAAACTCATTAACTTCATTATGTTTTTGTATTATTTCTTTACATAAATTTAATAGTTTTTAAAATCTAATTCAATTATATAACTCTTGATGCCCCCAAAAACTATTGTCTTATTTTCATATTAAACAATAGAGCAGATGTCATAGTTTCAAAGACTAGCTAGGAAAAAATGGAAAGATTCCCGGATTAGGCGTCGCTTTTTCGACCCACTGATACCCATGATCATCCAACCAAGTGCCGTGTGGGGTAGGTTCTCTCAGCTGTTCCATCCAAAGACCCAGCAGCCGCTGCTACTCAGCCGCCCAACTACCCTCACGTCACAATCCTCCACCTTGCCCTGGGACAAACATTCCAAAACCCGACGTAATGCCCAAAAGTCGTTTCCGAGATGATTGATGAGTATTGCCTCATTGATGACAACGGTCCTCTGGCTCCCATCGTCCGAATCGGAGGCCACAGTACCGTAGTTCCAACCGCTGTGCAGGCCAACCACATGTCCGTCATCATTAAGGATCGGACCACCGGAATTTCCTATGTATTTAACATCAGACCGCGCGCGTTCAATGTGTTGTGAACGTTACGTACCTTTTGCTGTGTCGCCTTCGTGCATCAGAACACCCATGCGATAAGAATCCATGGACTGAAGAAGGGCGTTACTACCACACAGTCGGTTCCCTTTGTCCCAGCTCGGCATGTTGTATGGAAACCCATAAACTATCACCGGCATATCCTCCTTTAGGATGGGTGTTTGCTTATAATTTATAGGTATGGTCTCTCTAAAAGGTTCGGAGAGGCGAATGAATGCGAGATCATTACATCTTCGGGCTTCGCTAACCCACCACCCGTAGTGCAGGGCAATGTTGCAGCCATCCCGTGTCTCCCTAGTTTCGGGCCTGTCACAACCCACAAATACTTCCACCTTCACGGTGTGAGTGCGGTTTCTGAAGACAAGGTGGCCAGCCGTTGCAACAGTATGCTCATCGATCAAAACGCCTGACCCATGAACAGTGTAGCCTTTCTCGGCAAGATTGGAATCAGGGAAGTGGGCCACGATTTTGACAATTCCTATGATCGTTGTCAGAATGCGCCTCGGACTGACTGGGTAGAAGGAGCCAAACCACGCAGCGGGCTGCTGACCCTAGTCTCCGTCGATGGAATTTCAAAACTAGAGTATTTGCCCAGAGATACCTCGGAAGAGAACACGCCAGTACTCCAAGTGACTGCCATCCGGTTGTTATCAACGGCGAAAGAGGATGGATGATGGAGAAAACACAACTTGTCCAAGATTTCAGCTTGCGGAGCATAAACAGGCATTGATCCAGCTATATCAGCAGGCGGATTGTAGAAAATCTGTTCATCACCATCATCACGGTCTTGAGACGATAGCTGATTTGTCGAGTCTACCAAATTATTGACCTGCTTCTTGAAATTCATGGTTTCCTGGTCGAAGTCCAGGAACCTGACCTTAAGTTAGCAACAGAAGTGGCAGTAGGAGGTCCGAGACCGAATTTTAGGAAAGTCGTCCGTCGACCGTGTATAGGACATGAAATGGAACGTATCGGCAACCAGCATCGTTTCCAGACGGCCAACTTACTACTGTGCTACGCTCACTTGCATACTTGAGAAGCTATACGATGGCTCACTTATACGCTGATTCGAGACTATAATGTGGCTGTCGACTATGTGCTAAAAGAGGAGGACAGTTGTCGTGGGCATCTGCCACGCCGGTTGGGAGGCTACGGTTCGGACAACACAGCCATGGACGGACTATTGGACTGCCTGAGTATATATAGGCGGTCGGCGGTTGAGAGCACAGACCAGCGGACTTACGGAATACATCTTAGATGGATGCGCACAGGGATGAACGGATCGCCTTCTTGAAATTATTGGGATGATGGACAAGAGGGCGAATCTGACTGGCTAGCGTATATGTACATGGAATCTATCAATGCGTCGCATTGAGTACTCTAGTCGGCAGACTCATTGGGTGAAGTGCTACTCATCAGTCCTCATTTAGCAAATTTTACGCCATGCTGCGCAAGTGTTGGGGATGAGAACAGTCAAGAAATTATAAATTCCGCTGCGGTCGCGCCTCCGCCGGCCGATGCTGGCGGGACGGACAGTTAGGACCATGTATGCAAGTCAGAAAGTTTTAGGCTTTTGGTGTCAACATTCGACTTCAGATTGGCTAGAAACGGGAGGGTGGAGCCATCTTGTTGCACATTACCAAGCTCAGCTTCGTGCTATGCCGTTTACAGCAAGCCGTCAGCAGAGGTCGGGGCGTGCCCCTATTGGCCGGCCACTCTCCACTACTCACCCTCATCATAGCAGGCTCACATCAAGATTTCCCTTTAGAGATTGTGCTGGCAGAGAAGCCCCTCGGGCGATCATCCGGGTCAAGGTATAAATAGGGCGTCGTGTCTTAACTGGACGATTATACTCGGTGGGTTACATCAACTGCCAGCCAACGCGGCTCATCCCCAGAGTGTATCATGACCGGAAACTAGTGCTACGTCGATGTTAGATGTAGGGAAAGAACAGATACCTGTGGGATAGAATCTATATCCTGGCTGGCCATGCCCTCATGGGTAACTAAGCGTAAACCTCCAACTAGTTGTTAGAGCCGCTCCTGCTGTTGATGGATATATGAAGTGCCACGGAAAATGCGTTTCACGGCTCTTGATTAAGCATCCAACGTCGGAATTCCGCAGTTTAAGGCTGCTTAAATACGAAGCTGTACTACTCTTCACCTACCTCTACCCAGTACTCTACCTAGGTATTACTGGACGCTCCCTCCGGGAGCTCTGCGGTAGCGGGGTAGTTATTCAAAGAAGGCGTGTTGCAGGGGAGAAGTACCTATAGTGTACCCCCGCCCAAGCTCCTACTCTCAGCCCCATCTGTGCATTGTGGTCGTGCTTGCCACATCTCGTTCGTTCGAATCACTTGTGGATGATTTCCGGCGTTTCCCTGCTTGGCCCGCTCACGATCGTTGAGCCGAAATGCATCGAGGGTGACAATGCACAGCCACCTCAAACAGACGTCACGCTACCTATATAATAAGCAATGGCAAGCCTTGATGGCTCTGCATCGTATTCTATTGCATGAGCATCTTAACTCTTTTTTTAGCATCCCAATGATAGGCGCGGTCACAGGTGCAAAGATTACAATGGATAAATTGGTAATTACTTTGTACGAAGCACTTCGTAGAAAGAGAGGAACATTACTAGTATTGGGGCGCCATGGCTATGACTATTGGGGCATCCTTCGGCCCTTTTCGGCCCGGCACAGCTGGCAGCCCAATTTCCAGAACGTCCTTCGCGCAGCAGCTCTGCATGAATAGCGGACAAGTTGAATATGATTGCACTGAATACTTCTAAAACAAGGTGAGAGTCTGAGAAAGAGCTTAAAGCTATTATGACCTAGTAGTACGTAAGTAAATGTTAGGTATCGTTATGCAAGCTAGATATCTGTCTCTAGAATCGGATAACGATGAGTTGGATTTACGACTTAAGCATACTTTCTGCTCTCACCTCAGCTCTATCATTACGATCTAGTACCGTATGTACATACACACAGCCGCACCCAGCAGCCTAGCCTACTTCAATACTGTGCCTGATAGGCACATAGTTAACATGGGGTTATATAAATCCGGAGAAGATCATCGTTACTTACAAAAACGTATTCCGCACTCTACCGGTAGTGTATATTTTAGTACTTAGTATGCGATAGTACACTACATATGTAGTATTTACGCCGCAGTGCTTTTAAACCCAGGACAATAGATTTGACAAAATAGATATTAGTCAATATATATTACACTACACCATAGGTGCAAACTACTACTGAAGTACTAAAGCAGCGTGGTGCAATTGTCATCAAGCTGCCGGCTCCTGCTTCGATCTAGGCAAACCGGCCTCAAGCGGCTGAGGGCCATCGCGCAAGATTGTACCTCAGCTGCTCGGAACAAGTGGCAACGCAATTGGCTCGCTCGTTCCTTGGCAATGGTTGAATAGCTGGCATTAACTAAGAGAATCCGCGGAAGCGCACGTGGGAGTCATCAAGATGCCTACGTTTTACTGTCGCTGATCAACCGTTCGAGCGCCACGACTGCTCGTCATGGCGCACTATTCGCCTTGGCTGCGAGGTCCAGATGTCTTTGGTGTGCCCAAACACTTATAAGGAACAAGCTGTCGGCACATTCGTCTCAGTTTTTTGTTCCCGGGGGTCTTTGCGACGAAACGTCGGTCTCGGGTTGAGAAGCGCAAGAATAGTAAAATCGGCTTATCTTTTGGCGATAATCTGCGTTACTTCGTTGCCTAAGACGGCCCATATACATGAGTCGCTCTGCGGGCTGCTATTCGCATACTTGAAACGGCAATGAGGAGCTCATCGAGATCTTTGAACCTCATACTCCTGACTGTCATCCATTCCCTACTGTCTATATGCATCCGAACTGTGGCGGCTCAGGCTATCCAGGATGACTCCATCGTATACACGACGCTTGGCGGTTGGGGAGACATGCGCGCATGTGCACGATGTCCGTTCCAGGTAAACTTTGGCATTTGCGGTGTAGGGGACTTCTTGAATGACGCTGGTAAGTAACCGTCTGAGCTTCAATACATCTTTCCAGGGTTTTCATATGATAGCGAGGCTTACCGGCATCTTGAAATGCTGCATAATAGCTAACTTCCAGTGCCGTAGTTGGATGTATGACGAACGCGTGCCTCTGTCGACCAAGCACGCTTGAAGAGGCGGTTGAATTCATCGACGAGAGGGTGATCAGCCTCTGCTCCAACTACGATGACCAGAGCACGGCGACGGATTTCTTGTTGCGCTACTGCTCGACACACGGATATACACTCGTAGGAACACCGGCCACGCCCACAGGTGCGTTCTTCACCGCTACTGTCACGGTCACCAAGACGGTGGTGACGCAGACAGTATTCAGGTCTGGCGCTAGGACGTCTCTTTCTACCGATCTGTCTGTCTTCTCTGTCGCTGTCGTGTGGCTCCTTGGTTCTATAGTGGTCCGTGTTGTAGCTAGATAGCCTTATTAGACGGCGAGGCAGCGGCGGCATGTTGCTTTGGCTCGAATCTCACCTTCATGTCAGGTCTGCTTTAGTCTAATACTGGGTGAACTTAACCGCTGTATGCTATCTGTACTCGGAAACAGACTATTTTGTTATGAATTTCGTTCGTCATTCATGCAAGTGGTTAATACTTACTAACTAGATACCAAGTACTAGTTTCTTCTAAAACCACGACGTCTCAAACATCGTTACACACTACCCAAGAACCCACCACCAGCCCTGAAGCTCAGCCCTCACCAACACCCAACCCCTCGCCCTCCCTAACAATCTCTGACCCTTTGCCGAGCACGACAGACACGTCGACCAATTCAATAACTAGCAATCCAAGCCCTACGAGCTCTACAAATCCTCCAGCAATGTCAAACAGCGACGATAATAGCATCAAGACTTCAGACATTGTCGGGATTGTTGTGGGCATCCTCGGCCTCTTCGTCGCGATCTTGACACTGTGGATTTCGTGGAAGAAGGCCCGTCCGGCGAAGCTCTGGCAAGGGGTCTCTAGTCGTCGGGATATTATACAATTACGACAGGTGTGACTATATACCATCTGATTGATAAACAATTGAGGATGCATTTGAGCTTCTAAGCAATGCATTATATCTGCGCCATGTGCTTCGAATTTGGTATCGAATATTCCTCAATTGGGCATTAGATGAGATATACGCACTGCCGACGAAGATAGCTATTTCACCACAATTCGTCTCATCATCGCATTCTTTCACCGGATCTATTGTTCTTCCGGTCGGACACTAGCTAGCACCGCTCACAAGCATCGGCGGTGCTTAATAGACTACAGCTTGATAGACTAGGTGGTCAAAGGTACGCTCCCCAATTGGCAATTGTGCACCCCACGATCACCCCGGTCTTCGTTATATACCTCCCGGTCATGTGAAATGTGTCTCACTTGTTTACCCGCAAAGCTATATTTCGTCATTTTAAATAAGGAGGGGTCCCCATACTCTAAGGCAGTGGCTGGATAATATGAGACCCAACCTACGGCATTTGGAGGCGATGAGGGCGGTATAAGTAATCACCCCCGCCATATAGATGCCGCCGGGGAGACTGGAAGATACTTAATACTTATACTAGTCTCAAGATCGAAAGAAGGGAAATAATCTAGTCATCTGAGTGTGAAACGAAGAGTAGCGCTATCACCATCTAGAGCATTCTGTCTAAGTCGAGGCCGACCTTCGGTATGGGTCCGCTATATCATATATATACCCGTGGAATTGACATCATTCTCACTATACTAAGACCCTTCCCCAGTCCATCCGGTTGCTAACCAGCTTGGCAATCACCAATTCGGATCAAACGCTCTGTTGAAATGCGGATACGTGCAGATGCCAAGATCGTGGACGTCCTCACCGTTTGACATCCAATGTTAAGCGCTTCGCATTAGCACCTCGATATCTTGAATCAAACGATCAGTAATCAGACATTGATAAGTATCTTAGAGGCGCGATGTTCGTAGAGATCGAAACAATATCTCCCCGCTTCGACATTGACTCGTCTCGTCAGTAGAAGCAGTATCAAGCAAGTCAAAGCGCCAGTTGGGGTAAATGTATGCCGGCACCCGGATCGGGTGGGTTACACGCACCACTGATTGCCGCCGTGTGACGTTGTTCGAAGTCTAAACTGCCTATAGTCGATCGCTATGAACAAGACACTGGAACAAATTTCTTAAATTGAAATGCAGAATAATGTGGTTGCACAGTCTGTGCCGCATGAAATGGTTTGTTGATCAGCTGATATCAAATAATTGTTGGCGGCGCACATATCGCCACGACTGCTAATTTATATGGTGGTGATATAAAACAATGACGGGCTGGCTGTTCACACGACCCTCTTCTAGTCCTTCGAGGTTTTTTCGCAGAAATTGATACTATAATGATATGCTTTGCCCACAATGACTGCTCTGAACATTTTGATATGCGCCTTATCGACTGGACTTTTATACGCCATCGGTCTTGTGATCTACCGCCTATGTTTCCACCCTCTGGCAAAATTCCCCGGCCCGAAGCTAGCGGCGGCTACGAGATGGTACGAAGCGTATCATGATATCAAGGGCCACGGCGGGCAATTCATGCATCATCTGAATAGGCTCCACGAAGCCTACGGTAAGCTCGGTATCGGAGTGCTGTTGAACTAAACACTAAGGGGATATATAGGCCCCATCGTACGACTGAGCCCTGACGAGATTCATGTCCGAGACTCGAGCTGGTTAGACACGCTGTTCACAAGTTCGGCACAAGTCAGTATGAAAGAAAAAAAGGAGACGATGATACTTTCGTGTCAGTTAATCAACGTTAGGGAATCCGTGATAAACATGTCCCCGCGGCCCACCAAGCTGGCACGCCCATGGGAGGTGAGGAGTTCAAAAGACTATTCGTCCGATGAATTAAAACCCTGCATGCTGAGCTATGATCAGTATTCGGAGCCGCGGACCACCACGTCCACCGATGCCGTCGCGCCTCCCTGAACCCCCTATTTTCCCGGTCATGCGCAACTGCCGCCGAGGGGCTGATCTATGATAAACTCGACCTCCTGACGAAACACATAGACGCTCGAATCACTTCCCAGGGACACGTGGATATGCGCTTGGCGTTCCTTTCTCTGGCCACTGATGTGGTGTCGGAATACTGCCTCGGGCGCTCATTCAGGACCCTCGAAGATGAGACGATACAGAAGGAATGGTATGGTGCCATTAGAGGATTGGCGGGGGGCGTCCCGTATCTGAGGCAGTTCAGCTGGCTCATGACTCTTTCAAACAAGCTGCCTGTTTTCATCATGAGGATGGTATCTCCCGGTATGGCTAACATAGCCGTGGCGCATCATGTAAGCCCCATTGGTTCCTAGCCCCTTCTTATAAAACTGGGGATGCACTAGATGCTGTTACGCTGACGCGCCTGTTGACTGTGAATAGAACTTGAAACTCGAGGCCCTGCAAGCTGTCACGGAGCACGAGAATGGCGGGAAATACTCCGAAGTCTCGCCCCATCCTAGAGAGAGATTCGCCATCTTCCGCGCGGTGTTGCAGCATCACGGACTACCTCCGCACGAGAAAGTCTATAATCGAATATACTATGAAGCCGTTACGATGATGGCGGCGGGAAGTGAGACGACAGCCAGTACGCTGATGGTAGCATTTTACTTTGTTATCGCTGACAAGGGCGATTTACTCTCGAGACTGCGAGATGAGATTAAACCGCTTGTGACAGGGGTTCCGAAGCCATCGACGATAGAACTGGAGCGCTTGCCACTTCTGGTACGTCATTTATTGACCATTTCAGGGGGTGCATCACCAAGATCCTTGATTGCTGATTTGGGTCTGTATTAGACGGCCGTTATCAAAGAGGCGCTGCGAATGACGGCGTTAACCGCGAGACTGACGCGTGTCGCTCCGGAAGAGGCGCTTCAGTATAAGAACTGGGTGATTCCAGCAGGGGTAAGCTTATAGCTGTTTCCGAAAATCTTTAGCGTGCGAATGACTGCGAACATTTATAGAGCTCAAGAAGTACTGATAAGGACTGGAACAGACGCCTGTGGGCATAACCCTTCGCGACATATCCTTCGATCCGGAGATATACCGATCGCCGATGGAGTTCCGGCCGGAGCGCTGGCTGCCCGGCAACCCCGAGCTAGACCGGTGTAACCGCAGCTTCGTGGGCTTCGGGAGAGGAACCCGCTCCTGCATCGGCATGAAGTAAGTTTCTACTGTACTTTTTGCAACGGGAATAAAAGACGACGAAAGTCCCACATGATGTACTTTGACGTTTTCTAATGTGTATTTTCTCTAGTCTGGCTAATGCTGAATTATACATCGTTCTCGTCAAATTGTTCTGCTACAGAGATTTCGAATTATTTAATACTATTCGAGAACGCGATGTTGATTTTGTTCGTGACTTTTTTATTGGTGAGACCTCACCGAAGGGAAAGGGTGTTCGCGTAACGTACGCGTCGCCTTCTTCACAAGAGCCATCGGAGAAACGAAGTCGATAGAGAGCTTGCGCATCACGAAATTGGGGGGTAGCTTACAGGGTAATGAAATGAGTGGTTACCTAATTTGTATATGTCTCGGTTTGACTAGGACTATAATTCTTCTTTATATAATTTTTTATTGCGCAAGGTGATGATGATAAGAAGTCGATTCTTGGCTTTTCATGGGTGAGATCAAACTGTAGATGACATTATCCAATCATTATTTAGATACTCCGTAGACGGCATATCCGATAAGCTGTTCAGAGAGAGAACCAAGAAAAAAGAAAAGTGAAGTACTTGTCTTAAATGAATCTAAACGCCAGGTCAGGCTCACTTAGAGGCGTTAAATCACTGGTTGTCGTTGAACAGCAATGTTCTTGCAATGTTATCAAAGCGGCATGCTTGTGCCATTACCAAGGGAACAAGTAGCTGTAAATAAAGGCTGTGATCACAGAGAGCCTGTATATAATCAAGTTTAAGTTTACGAAGTAATTAAGGCAGAGAAGGGCCGGCTTGATTCTCATGATATGCGACCTTGTTGTGGTGAGTCGGACGCCTGGAAGGTGCTTGTAATTAGCGTGGTTTCATTTACCAAGTAGGCCCGCTGTAGCTCCCGCACCTGTAGTGTTGAATTGAACTAACCTATTTTGCTTAGCGGCTAGTGCTCGGTGGAGCTCGGATCAGAAATGCCATCATCCTGGGGCAGCCTGGACTAGGATTCTAAGCTTCACAATCTCAACAACACCACAGACACAGCAGTTGTCCGCGCCAGCAACGTCGCAACACAAGATGTCGCTGAGCAGAGCAGAAAAGGCGCTGCTGCCTGCCATACGGCGGCCTCTACTAGCGTCTTACCATATCCGCAATTACCATAACCTCCTCAACCGCGAGCACGAACACGACCACAACCGCGCTGGCCAGCTTCGAAGATTCACACCGAAGGCCGCCAATGCTCTCACTCTCACTCCAACTCCGGCGACGCGGCGCTCGCTGCACGTCACGAATCGGACCCTCGCACCGGGGTCAAGTTCAATGGGCTACATGAGTCCGGTGCCGCCGTCGTACTTCCAACGGCCTACACTACCAGCCAATACGGTGATACGGTTTGTGCCGCAGCAGACGGCCTGGATCGTCGAGCGCATGGGCAAGTTCAACCGCATCCTGGAGCCCGGGCTCGCCATCCTTGTGCCTTTCATCGATCGCATAGCCTACGTCAAGAGTCTGAAGGAGGCCGCCATCGAGATCCCCAGCCAGAGCGCCATCACCGCCGATAACGTCACCCTCGAGCTTGACGGTGTCTTATACACACGCGTCTTTGATGCCTATAAGGCGAGGTACGTTGTATTCTTGTCGTCTGTGGCGGCTGTATAGACATGGACTTGGACAAGGAGAAAAAGGGGGAAGGGGGAAACAATACAGAGAGAGGAAGAACGTCACTAACACGAGTATTACACAGCTACGGGGTGGAGGACGCCGAGTACGCTATCAGTCAGCTCGCGCAGACGACGATGCGCAGCGAGATCGGCCAGCTCACGCTTGACCACGTGCTCAAAGAGCGGGCGGCGCTCAACATCAACATCACGGCGGCCATCAACGAGGCGGCCCAGGCCTGGGGCGTGACGTGCCTGCGCTACGAGATCCGGGACATCCACGCGCCCGAGGGCGTGGTCGAGGCCATGCACCGCCAGGTCACCGCCGAGCGGTCCAAGCGCGCCGAGATCCTCGAGTCCGAGGGCCAGCGCCAGAGCGCCATCAACATCGCCGAGGGCAAGAAGCAGAGCGTCATCCTGGCCTCCGAGGCCCTGCGCGCCGAGCAGATCAACCGCGCCTCGGGTGAGGCCGAGGCCATCCTCATGAAGGCGAAGGCCACCGCCCAGGGCATCGACGCCGTCGGCGCTTCCATCGCGGGAGGCGGCACCTCGGCCCAGGGCGCCGTCTCCCTGACCGTCGCCGAGAAGTACGTCGATGCCTTTGGCAAGCTTGCCCGCGAGAGCACCGCCGTCGTCGTCCCCGGCAACGTCGGCGACATCGGCGGCATGATCGCCACCGCCCTCAGCGTCTACGGCAAAGTCGGCGACGCCCAGAGCCGCACCATGGCCAAGCAGACCCTCGAGCACGGCGGCGTCATACCTTCTGCTACTGCTGAGGGAGACAATGCGAAGGACGACCGTTCGTCGTCGGAGAAGATCATCGACTCGGTCGTGCGGGAATTCGACAGCACGGCTGCGAAGAAGTGATTGATCTGTCTTTGAATGGCGGATGAACTGCATCAGGTGCTTTAGTCACATCATGCAGACATGATTTGTTGGACGAACAATGAAGAGCCGCCAAAGTCACGACATGACGATTCTCGTTCGGACGGGAACGAGGCTAATGTATTACTAGAGGAAGAGGGGGTGACGACACGTGCATCCCATAAGTCCTTGTATTATGGACCGGGTGGTGGCAAACTAAAACACAAAAATGGTCGAAGCTGAGAAGAAATCGAGAAATGGACAAGGCGTCGGTCGGACAGCATAGCATAGCACGGGTGTAAAAAGGAATCCGCCTCGCGGTCATCATTATTACAACTCCTCCCTCCCTCCACATCTATCTATGTACTTCTAAGACAACCACACCACACTACATTATTTATGTATGTATCTTACACACCACTCGGGGGATGGACGATGTTGTATGCATGGTCTTCACGGCGGCAGAAGCACTGCGACGCAATAAGAAATAAAGAATAAAATCAAATAGCCATCAAAGTCTCTAATCACTAACCTAACCTAGTCTACTCTACCAACGCATCGACGACTAATACCGATACTACGCTATATTCTCTTGTACCAGTTCTACTGGCAGTCTGAATTATTTACTTCACCTACAATCCTAATTCCGTCCCAACTTCGTCCAACGCCTCCGTCAAGAGCTTCGAGATGGCCGCGTCGCCGCTCTGTGCAGACACCCTGGTGGCATTGACGATCAAGGGGTACAGCCTTAGCAGGTGTTTCCTGCCCTCGCTCTCGACGCCCGGCGTCGCGGGGATCGCCTCGGGTTCGCTCTTCAGCTTCACCAACTGTTCTAAGATCCGCGCTAGCTCTTTGCGTTGACTGCGAGGCTGCGGCATACAGCCACGCAGAGGTTGGTCGGCGGTGTAGGCCCGGATTGTCAGTGCGGCGCGCAGGATGAGGTACGGCGATGCGGTCTTTGCGAGGCGGATCCGGAGCGCTTGAGGGGACTCTCCGGCTGTATCGCGGCTGGCGACGAGAGAGAATAGCTCGTCTAGACAGACGTAAGACATTTTGCTGCGTCTCGAGGGCACGGGGTCAATGGTACGTCCGCGTCGGGGCTGGTAGAGCTTTGATAATCCGACCATAACGCCGCCGTCGTCGTTCCCGAAAATGATAGAGGACTCGGCTGGTGCCGGTTCGTGAATGATGGACACGCGAAACAGACTTTCGATGAAAAGAGCTCGCGTCTCATCTGGGACTACCTTCGCACCTAACGAGGGAATGATCAAATCTCGTAACCGCGTGAACGACGCAATATCGAATTCCTCGTCTTCCGAAAGATTGACCTTGTCAGGTGGCGCTTCGCAGTCTGCGTTGGTGATGCCATTGGCAATCACGACGATGATGTGCCACATATCTTGTAGCGTGGTGCGCGGTATGTCGAGCGTGGTTAGCTGGTTCAGAGTGGCTCCTAAGATGGCTATGGCCGACTTCGTGGCCTGTTTCCAAGGTTGCTTCGACTTGGTAATAATGGGAAACTGATATTTGAATACAATGGGTTTCGATAAAGCGGTCAGCGCAGTGAGCAGAGCACCATTGTTGTATATGTCCGTGTCTGATGCATGCGATTCAACCAACGATTGCAATATCGCCATGCTAGCTTTGGACATGGCAACATAGGTTCGTTTCGAGCCGGTACGCTGATTCGCTGTGTTGCCTCCATCAGTGAAAGCCAGAGAAACAAATTCGGAAGTTTGGGCGATAAGAGCAGATGGTGCTCCCGGAATATCCGTCCGGAGCATCTTGAGGACATCTAGCACCTGAGTCTGTAACGTTGTGGCATTGTCTATATCGGTAATGAAGGTACTAGGTGTTGCCGTTTCCATCACCTCGCGTAAAAGCGTGAGCATACGGCGAATGCGCTCAACAGTGAGGTCGTCTTGTATGAGCCGATATACATCGCGCAAAGCCGCGACGTAAGCTAGCAGACAATTTTGATTATCCGATGGCTTATCCGTAGCCACATCGTGAGCAACAGGAATGCCACGAGCCCACAGATCCCAGGCAAGATCGATAGATGTCTTGTTAAAATTCTGCGTTGACTCGCTCTGGCAATGCGACAGCATTTGTGTCAAAGCCTGGAAAGTAGCCGTGTTGATCTCTAAGACTTGCAGATCTACTAGTGTTGCAAAGTGGCTCAGGAGCTGCTGCCAATAAGAATTAAAGGTTGGATGTGCAGTAAGCACATCCAGATAATTTGCAAGCAAACTCGAGATACCGTTGATGACCAGAACAGCGGTATCTTGCCACTCGCGTTTGTCCTTTTCGTCGTACCCCGCATGATCAAACATCTGCATCTCGGCCTCGATAGATGCAATCAGGCGGAAAATTACAGTCTTGATGCAGACAGACCAAGCCTCGGGATCAAGTTGATCACCATACGCATCGAAAATTCGCAACAGTGTTTGGATGGCACCTGGCAAAGTTAGCAAGTTGCAGCAAACACATAGCTGTTGGGACTTCTTACTGTTTCTGAGGTCTAGTCTACCATCAACTGAAACGGTCGTAAGTCGGATGAGTAGAAGCATCCATAAAGCGGCATCGGAAGATTCGCTCGCGGGATCTGAGGCTTCCCGGTTCAAGGCATCGTCATCGAAATCACCGACTTTATTGGTAATCAGAAGCGTTTTGCTTTTTCTTGAGAGAAAGTTGGAAAGGTCCCAAAAAAGCGTGACAGTCTAGAAAGTTGATTAGTTAGAATATTGTACTTGGGTTAAGAGAGTATCGGAAGGCATACAGTTAATGCAATGTTAAGATCATCATCTTGAGCGCAAAATTTGTACAGGGTATCAACAAGAACAAGAAAACAAGACTTGGGAAGTGAAGACAGGAAATCCGAGCACACGAGCTGTAGAGAGCTGAAGGCGGAACGGATCAGCTTTGAAGACCGCGTTGTTAGACCCTGGGATGTCGGGGGCGCGCCGGAATCGTTTCTGGTGTCAGATTTTCTTGGAGAGAAAATGGTAGCAATGATTTCAAATATGACACCCCATCCACTCAGGAGAGTTTCACCACATTCGTCGAGAATGGTCTTGAGGCCCTCTAGAATGATTTTATGAATATCGATATCCGTGGAATAAGTCGCTAAAGAAACGGTTCGATCTTCGTCCTGGAATGAAACCAGAGAAGCTCGAAGAGACTCTAGAATTCGCATCTGTACGCTTGCTCGTACTTCATCGCTCTGACCGCTGATGGCTTTGGCAGCATCTAACATAAGTCGCACCAAGATATCTGCCCCACGGCCTCTTACTGGTGCTGATATAGTGTGGGCGCCAAGGACTCTGATGAGCTCGGAAATAATTTGATCCCAACCTGATACTTCGGGTGAATGGAGAAGGAGTCTATCAAGATTGATGATCGCCAGGTCGCCAATCTTAGCGAGCGCGAATTGATCCTGCTGGCTAGGTCCGGAAGGCGTGGCCCCCGACCCAGACGAGCTTCGATATTGGAAACTGGGCGTTCGTAGGCCTACTACTGGTGATGCGGGTGGCAGCGGGGATCGAGGTTGCGTAGGCGGTTCTGATAGATGTTCTGGCTGATACTCGAGGAGATGACATACAGCCGTGGCAATCTCGGCAAATGCGTCGTTAGGGAAGTCGACAGTACTCTCGAGGAGTCTGGATGCGGCAGTCTCTACTGCTCTTATTTCGGTGCTGAAGCTGGCTAGCAACCCTGCGGCTTCGGCCTCTGCTTGAGAATCGGATGCTTTGGTTACTATCGGAATCCTACCAGCGGTCTTGCCATTGGTAAATAGTACGTAGTCGGCCTGTTGTAAGGTCTTTAGAATGATGGACCACGACGAACTGAGCGTGGGTCCGAGAGCAATGCCCAAGTTCAGTAATGCTCGCATGCACAACAAATTGCGGGTGTTAATCGTTTGTGGTGTCGTGCTTGCGTCCATCGAGGCCTGTCTCTGTCTCTCCCCAGCGGCACCTACAGGGGTTACCAAATTTTCCACGCTGAGAAGTCCCCTAGCGTTGCTGAGGATGGTGTTGGGTGTCTCAGTGGTAGGGCTAGACACGGCTGGCTTGAATGGGCCAGCATTGAGACAAGCAGTAAATACGTTAGGGGGAACAGCCGCTTTGCCTAGAGTTGTAAGGAAGGCGTCCCGTGGTGTACTGAGCTGTAGAAGCCCTGCGACATGGGCAAACTTTTGAAATGCTCGTACAAGACCGTGATAGTACTCGGAATCTAACGCGGCATAAAGAAACGTCGAACATGTTGCAAGAATAGCCGGCCAGCATTCCTCGATAATGCTGGCGCACGTTTTAACATCAGCGTATAGCGGATGGTCCTTGAGTGTCAAAGGGTTCACGGGTATTGGGTTTCTCTTGAAGGAAGAAGATCTGTCTAAGGACGTAGTGGCTGTACTCTTGTCTGTTCCAGTTTTTGAGCCGTCACCATTGCTTGCTTCTGTCGGTCCTGAGTCTCTACCAGCATCTGGCTGTTTTGTCATCCTCTTGCGAGATCTGCTATCGCCAGGCACTGTGAGCGGCAAGATGAACTTGGCCAGACCTTCGGATAATGAGGTGATACACGAAAGTGTGAGCGCATAGATGTAAGACTCCGGAATGGCTGGCGGCTCCGCCTTGTCTAGCTGGTCTATGCAGGCGACTCTGACAGTGCTCCATTGCGAGCTTATGCCTGTGTTTTGGCCTTCGTTGACAGATCCACCAATGATGCCAGTTACTCCGCTTGACTCTAGCATCGCTTGATCGGAAGATGTCCCCATGCTAGCATACGGGTCGGCGGCAGGTATCGTTGATTGGTGACCAAGCCCAACAACTGCCGGCTTTTCGGTGCTAATACGGACGAACGTTGCTGTCAAAGTTTTGAGCACATCTCTCTCTCCCTCTTTGGCATCGTATAGTGTGAAGATGCGCCTCATAAGAGCAGGTTCTGCAAAGACACCCCTGAATACCTCCATGCATAAGGATCGTCTCCAGAGAGCGGCGTCTTGGTCCAGCATCAGCGTCAGCGCGTCGAGTGCATCCCCGCCCTCGGACGGCAGAATACCGAGATGTTTCTTAAGCATAGTGTACAGAATGCGCACCAGCCGTACAGTCGTAGCGAAGTTAGGTTTCTCATTCAAGGAGTGAATGATGAAAGGCATGACCCTGCTACGAAGAATATAGGCTTGTTCATCGTGGGTTAGGAAAAGGTTGGCGTGTTGGCTCAAGACAGATTCTATCAGTTCGAGGCCAAATGTCTGCTGCAGCCCAGTGAAGCGCAGGTATTCAGGACGATGGTTTTCTGTCATCAAACAGATGTCTCTGAAAACGCGATGCGCATCCGTCGCAGCGGCACGAAGTTGGATGCTTTTGCCATTGCCAATGGGTGCTTCTCCGACAACATCTGTACTCGATGTCGATTCTGTGTCGAGTTAGGGTGATGATTAGATAGCACGAAGCATGCCGGTACTTACTATCCTCTGCCGTGACCTTCTCGAACACGGTCATGATAAGTTGCTGAAGAGTCGCAGCAGACGTATTGCTAACAACGCCATTCTTGCTGGTCTGCAGGATGAAGCAGATGTTCAAGGCTGTGACGAGCAAGTCGCCTTTGATGTCGTTCGCATAGTTCTGGAGCAGAGTAGGGAGCGCCTGCAAAATCTTGAGCTGGACATCTAGGCCGGCGGAGGTGGCCTCGCGGAGAGCCTCCAGCACGGGGTTTAGTTTAGACCATGGTAAAGCCCCGACGAGGATCAAACGCGACAAGCAAACGACGGCAATACTGGTGAATTTCGTATTTCTGGTGCCGCAGGCGACAATGAAAGGGTTGACGAAATTCACCCTCTGAGCCAATTCTAAGGGATGGCGTAAGTCTTACACTTCTTACACTCCTCGGGCCGTCGGCGATGGGAGACCAGAGAAGACCAGAAACGGTGGGTGGACCAGAACATACCAGCAGCTAATTGGGCCTCGGAGGCCGTATGTATGCTCTTCAGCTCATCGAGGGACTTCTCGGCAGCCTGGTGACGATCAGTATTGGCGATGATAGTTTCACGGGGCCTGGGCACGGCCGCACAGCTCCGGACTGGGCCTTGGACTGTTGAAATGAGACGAGGAGACGAGGTCGCGTACCTGGCGCAGATCATTATGCTTGCGTTTGCTCTCTTGGATAAGATTCGTCAGCTCGGTAGCGAGCAGCTGAGTGGTCATTTTGGCCAAATGGCGTTCCTGGGATCACTACATCTGATTTATGAGCGTAGATGCAAGATGCGCGGCCTCCATTACAAGGTGTAGTTGTAAAACAGGTGTCGAAATAGGTGACCTACTGACGCCCGTAGTGCAATGACACCACATTTCCATGTAGCGTGAAACCACATCAGGCTTAGCGCGCAGGCCACGTCACCTAGGTGCGGCCCACCCCGTTCCTAGTCAGGTCACCGAGGGCCTACCATTGCCTAAATGAACTCAGATGTTCTTCATAAGAATAATAGACACCATGATTTCTTTCAGTCGCATTCAAACCCCGGAATAATTCGTATGTTGAAGAGGAATTAATAGCGCATGAATTTACGATGTACTGCTAGAGGATATATATAAGAATCTCTGATTAAACTTGTTAGGTTATTAACAGGATCGTAGCTAAGTGACCAACATTCTCTCGTCTGGATCACGAGCGAGGTAAATATCCGGCTCCCTAAGTTTCATGCTATCAATTATTCATAATAATAGTTTAGTTAAATCTAGCTCAATATATCAGGAGAGAATACTTACATATGATGCATCAACAGGAGACAAGCCCCGGTTATCTACCTGACACTGATACTGCCTAGTTCAAACGTTCTGGTTGATATTAGCACTATCTGAGTAACAATGCTAGTACTATGAAGAAAGCTTATAATCGGACATCATGGCGAAGTAATTTTCCACTTGGAACCAACATGTTTAACATTACGGGCAGCACTCTGTATGCTACGACATTACTCGGATTGTAGAACAGTATGAAGCCGATACTTGACTATTTACACTCACTTATACACCGCATTTTGACATCTGGAATATGCAAACAAGCATTACCATGAAAAACAGTGTGTAAAGTGGCGATCTGATCCAATGACCTCTAAAAGAGTCACTGTATACCAAAGGTCCAGACTACGATTGGGTTCCATGTTGGCTGTGTTAGGTGTGTTGGTTATGTTGGTTGTGATCATGCATTAGAGCGTGCCTGAAGCGTCCCCGGTGCTCTTCTTATTACCCAATGAAAATTCGTTCCGTTCTGTTGGGTGCACGTTTCGCATGTTTTCCACGTATATTTGAAACCAAGGTAAGCGCCGAACTAATTGGATTGGAGATAGTCTCCAGCAATGAACACGGCGGGGAGGGTAGAAGTCGTGTAACTTCTGCTGAAGCTAGGCATCATCACAAAGAATAAAAGGCCCTCTTATCTTCATCTTGTCACCACTTCCTCCCTCGAAGTCAGTTTTCTAAGACCAACTCTCTCTCTCGTAAGTACTAAGTAGAATTTACACCAACTCAATGGCTTTCAAACTTGTTCTTCCACAATGCGGACAAACCCCTGGCTGCGTGAACCATCCTCCCGAGCCGGACAAGCCCCTCAGGATCCAGATCATGGGCTTACTGAACGACATCGACAATCTTTTCGACGACGGCATGAAAATGCCCAGGCCCAAGCACACCGAAAAGTTAGCCGCCGACAACTTTATTGAGCCAGGTTTGCGACTTGCACGGATAGGCTTCGGGCTTCTCTACGGTCGTGATGTAGATCCTGGAAATTCTTCTGATATGGTCCCGAGACATCAATATGATGTTTGGCGGGTCGCGACACCGGATCGTGTCATCTTGCCGGAGCCCATGTACGTCCTTTCTAGTGGTTATCACAACATTGTAATAAACGCTCTCTATTGACAGGCGACGTGATGATACTAGACATGAAGCATACGCCATCACATTCGATCACCTCCTAGGACCGGAGCATGAGGACGATCCAGAAACTCTCATGTTGAATATAGTGGACCCAAACGATGATGCAGAGGCGAAATTCATCACGATTGACAAAAGTCTCTATACGTCGGAGACGGAGCCGGTCTTGCTACTCGTTCCGCGATGCTGTCAAGTGAGAAAGGGAACAACCGATCGGCGGCGCATCAATCGAGAAATCAGAGAAGCAAAGCTTCCCCCGGAAGTTTTGCGTCAGGTATTGGAAGAGGAATACCAGGCCAATCAAGAGAAGCAGCTGCGGAAGAGACAGGCTCGAGCTTTGGCTGATGCTGTTGCGCAAGGAGAGGCTAAGGTTTGAGGGGGATGGGATGCAAGAGCAAATGATTATCTGCCTAGAAGAGTAAACACACGCCAAAGTGGGATTGAAACTACGTATGTGGATATGAAAACAAAGATAATACGGAAATGAAGTTGAGCATGTGCACGTTTTCTCTATGAGTTTTGAACGCGACAGGTGTTTCCTGTCATGGTGATTAGAAGAAACTCGAAAAACTTGCAGTTAAGTTTCGCAATCGTCTTACAATAAACAGTATGAAGAAATTGTTTTCTTCGAACAAGTGATAGTAAGTTGTACAATTGGTATTTAGCAAACCGCTTGGCAGCCCGACTGCAAGTTCCACCAAGCTTCACAACAGGTCTGGCAATAGGCTACCTACCTACCTACTCGGTACGGAATATAAAAGCACTGACTGCGCCACCCTGTTAACCCAGCTATAGCCCAACTCCAACCTTTACTACAAGTCACTCATTTATTATACAGGGAATTATAAATATTAGGAAAATACCCAAGAAAGTAAGGTTCAGTATTATCAAAACATACATCGTGCGCCGTATCAGCTATTTAATGACTGAATTAGGATACGAAACTGCCGCATCGAGCCACTAAGCGGAGCTTCCAATCGGCCCACTTGCTTCCCTGCGCTGCGGAGCTTTAGCTACCCATCTAGGTTAGGGCAGGTAGACGCAGTAGGTCAGGCAGGCCAAGAGCTTTCCCCATTTCACCCCACCATCCCACCATCCCACTTGCCTTACTCTCCCTTCCCGCATTCTGTCAAGTCTCCTCAGCGGCTGTTTCCGTGCATCTTCGAGCATAGACTTAGACTCTATCATTGCTACAAGTACTAAAGCAGCCCAACGGCGGCACGCTGCAGTTTCATTAGCTCACTGCTTTGAACAGCCTAGTCTTTCTGTAGGCGCATCGAAACCTCGCCGTTCTTGGTCCGAGCTGACTGGTTCTGTTATCAAGTTTGCTCACACGTGCAGCCGATCGCTACCGATTGCTTTTCAATATGGGTTCAAAAGTCCCACGAAACTTCCGTCTGTTGGAAGAGCTGGAAAAGGGAGAAAAGGGTCTAGGAGCAGGTATATTGTATTTTTCGTCGCCGTCTCTGTCGCCGGCCCTGTCCTGGCCCTCTATCCCTTGGCCTGGTCGTCGGGTTATCTGTTCTCGCTCACCATGGTGTGCTAATATGTGTTCGTATTTCAGAGGCCTGCTCGTACGGGTTGGATAACCCCGAAGATCTTCTCATGTCAGACTGGAATGGAACCATTCTTGGTCCCCCGCATGTTCGCCGACACCCTCTCTTTACCTCTCGCCGACTCTTGACAGGCACTAATGATATACACGGCCAGAGCGTTCACGAGAACCGCATTTACTCGGTGAAGATGCACTGCGGTAGCCAATATCCGGATCTCCCGCCAACAATCCGCTTCATAAGCCAGATACATCTCCCCTGCGTCAACCAGATGAATGGCGTGGTCGACCCGAGACAACTCCCGTGCCTAGCCAACTGGAAGCGGGAGAATACCATGGAGACCATCCTCATTGAGCTTCGACGGTGAGGCTCAGCCCCCATACCCCCGAAGTCTTGTATCTTCGTCACAAGGCACGCTACAGAGATATATGTACGACGAGTTTGCTGATTTGGGTATAGATACATGGCCTCAAGTCAATGCAAGAAGATTCCGCAACCACCCGAGGGCTCTGTATACCCTGGAAACTGAGCTGCGGCGGCTAGGCACGGAACGATGCGACCTACCTCTTGGTGTACTGTATTAAGGCTGCAGACACGAATATAGCTTTTTAGACGGTAGGAATGACAAGAACTAGTGGTGGTGGATGTGCTACGGTGCTGTGGTGCTGCAAGAAAGCGGCTGATAGGTTTCATGGGATTTTCATGTACACGGCGCAGCAACGGATGGTGTACCGGCTGGGTGGAGGCCAGGATGTCTTCATAGGGGATCATCTAATTCCCCTTTTCTTCCATTTCTCCATAACCATGAACACCTATCAAACGTGGCCTCGTCCTTCGCAGCGAAATTAGGGTTAGGTTACGATAATATGGATAGCGATTAATCAATACACTAGCTCGATCACTGTTGACCTTTTTTCGAGTAGTACTGTACGACCTACTACCTTATACATAGGTATTAGTACGTACTGTACTTGACTTACAACAGTCTCTTAACTAATATTACCCAAGCTACCTGCGCCTGACCTATGTTCCCGTAAGACTTCGCGGAGACGGGATCTATGGGAATGGGCATCTTCTTGCTTAACAACACAGCTCCATATTTCTGCCATTTGCAGGGTTTCCCCCGAACCGTTTCGGCACAACCTCAACGTCATCTGGTGGTTTCAGATATGGAAATCTAAGCAACTGGCCCCACCTAAGTACAGTACCTACTGCACCTTGATTAGATACAGTACATACCACCTGGACCTGCTGAAGCAATGCTGCTATTATCATAGTCCAACAAACCTACGACAACTTTTTCCGTCCAGCTCGCGCAGCTCCCAATGTCCCACACCTTGAAACGCCCTACTCGTAAATTTTTCATACCAGCCACCAACTCACGACACCGGACAGCATGTAAGACAGATCAGACAGATTGTTCTTGTTCTATCGCCTGAATCAAAAGAGATGGGCTGACTGATGCTGCGACTCGCCAGGTCTCGCGCTTCTCCGCGCTCTCCTGCGCCTGGCGCCGCAGGTCTCGCTGCCCAAGAAGCTCGCGACAGGCTGGACCGGCGGGCGGCACCCGATCGCTATATACGTGCAGCGCGCGTTCCGGCGCAACGTAGCTGACACGAGTCCGCGCATTATATTCCCGGCCCTGACCGCCGGCTACCGCATGCTCTCCGTGCTGCAGGATGCCGTGGCGCATCCCAGATCGAGGCAGCACGCATCTATTGTGCACTTCCTGCGGGCGCAACAGGAAGAGCACCAACGTAGGAATCTTGCGAACCCCCCGGCTCAGCCCGAACCTAGATTGCCAGTGCGCCCACTCGTCGTCGACGTGACGCCGGAACCGACACCGGCCAATCCCAACCCGACGCCCATGTACACCACGCCGAACCGTCCCCTCCCGCGGTCCGAGCTCGGCGGCACCGGCCGTCGCAAGGTCCCCTACATGGAACTAGCCGGCGATTTCCCCTTCCTGCGCTTCACCAAGCCGCAGCCCCCGGCCCTGAGTCGCGTGCTCGGCAACAAGATCAAGCGCCGCACCAAGCGCATCACCTTGTCCCACGAGCTGCAAGAGGAGGTCATGCCCGAGGCCCGGGAGGAGGATGCCTGGGACAAGATCGTGGCGGGTCTCGTGAAGGACGAGAAGCTGTCGCCCTCGCGGAAGAAGCAACTACAACTACAGCCGTCGTCTCCCGATTCCGACGCGGTCTGGCAGAAACAGTTCGACGTCGAGGTCGGCGACGGCTTTGACGAGCGCTCGCACTCCTTCACCCTGCTCCTCCACGGCGTCTACGAGCTAAACGGGCTGCTGCTGCAGGAGCGCATGGACCAGGTCGCTCGTGCCGACGCCATGCGCCAGCTCGTCATACAGGAGAAGGCACTAGCAGAACAAGAGAAGATTCAAATGGCGGCGGAGAAACGCGCTCGCTGGGAGGCTAGGATGTTAGAGGAACATGGGGACAAGTGGCGGGATTTATTCCCCAATCTCAAGGATGAGACGAATGCCGATAAGCGGACGCCCTAGAGAAGCGATGGATTGCTTAGAATGGTGTGCTGTGTAATGAAATATGTATATGTATAACATCGAGTGGGAAATAGAGACTCCTTCTAGTGAACTTACGAGGCACATGATCCAAACCATACTTCAGCCGCGAAGAGCAGATAATCGAGAGTGACGACGGTGCTCTATTTGTTTTTGTGACGGAAAAACGACGGCGTTAATCCTTCCTGGGATTAACGGTATATGATCCGTGACAGTTTTAGTATGCCGGGGTGATAACTGTGAACATAGCACAACGGCAAGATAACATCGGTACACTTTGTATCATCGGCCCCCGACTTCTTTTACGACTACACCATTGTCCTTACAGGGATGAAGATTGCTTAATTAATTTTACATTTTACGCTCATTCCAAGACTATGTATATATGTATATATCACATCATATACCATATGTCCGTCCCATATGCCCAAGTCCAATGGGTCTCCTTGCGACGCCAAAAATCCGTACCTACCGTATCCAATCCCTTATGCCCTTTTAACGCCAGAATGCGTTGTATGCCGCGCAAAATGGATGAGACCTCCCATATCCCACCCCTGTTTGAGACCATAGATATATGCATATATAGATGGGAAGGATGGTGAGATAGGTGAGAGGGGCTCACTTCGAAGGCGATTTCACGGCCTCCCAGAACGCCAGCACTACGTCCTTCTTCCGGAACGCGGGCCCGCGGCCGGTGCAGGTGGCTTTAGAGCCGAGACCTACGTACGTATCAGTCATTCACTCGTCTCATTAGGTCTCAACTGGACTTACTCTCGATAAACTTATCCACACTCAACCAGACCTTCTTATTCCCCACCTGATTCATAGATGGTGACGGATACACGGAATGCGAAGAGTCGGCAAAGCCTAGCGATGCTGGGTTCGGGTATGCGACGAGTGGCGATATGCCCTGTGGCATAGGCGGGAACTCAGATCCACCGAGGGAACCCGATGGCCATATATCCGTTGCAACAGCGGGATAGGACAATACGCCTTCGATGCTGGATACGGGAGACGGATACGATCCGTTGGCGCCTGGTATCCGCTGCTCTGACGAATGAGGATGCATCGGCATGCTTTCTAGAACCTCGTGCGCATTGCCGAAGTCCGAGGCGCGTTTCCGTCTGGGCATAGAAGAGGATTCCCCTAGGAGGCTGCTGGACCGTCCTCCTCCTGCTGCTGTGGTTGTTGTAGTTGCCGCTGTCCTCGTGGACGACGGCTGTGGATCGTCTAGCGGATTCTCGTAGAAATCGCCGGGTGGAACATCCACGAACCCGTCTTCGCCGCGCGGCAGGTTACTGAGACTCTGCTCCAAGAACTGCTCGACTTCATAAGAATCTATCCACTCGCCCTGCCATCCGGGTAGACTAGAATTCTGCAATTCGTCTAGAAGCTGGTCCCGCACGCTCATGGTTTTCTCGTCGAATGGTCCTATGCCAAACCCTGCGTTCGGAAATGGGGCGCCGCCAGGGAAAGACACGGTACGCGCCTCGCTAGCGAAATGCGTTCCCGAGCCACCGACGTGATGGAAGGGTTGTCCATACGCGTCCATGTCCTCGTTGGCAGTGCGGTCTAGCGTCGTCAAAACACGATGGCGGATGTCCTCCAGAGAGGCATAATTCCGAACAAACCCAAACACACGGTGCATGGCCTGGTACGGTGGATTTTCCATGCCGAGGAGCTTAGCGGCTTTCTCAGTTGTGCGGCGGTGAAGTCTGCGCCCTAATGTCCGCTCGAGATAGGCACCCGAGGCCATTAGTGGAAGGCTGTCCCATGGTGTCATCATAGACCATGGACCTTGCATCGAACTGTCCAAGAAGAAACTGAAACTGGCATTGTCTTGCGTGGGCATCCTCACAAACGTGTAGTCCCCGTCTTCGAGTGGGGGGCACAGGGACTGGACCAGGTCTTGACTGATATCGTGGGGTTCTTGGAGTTCGTGGGTCACGAAAATGCCGCCGAAGAGCGGCTGCGGCTGCTGTGTGCCGAGCGACGCAGGCTCGTCCTGGGCGCAATGAATGTCGACATGTGACACATCCGTTTGCATGACATCGTCCTCTCCATCGGATGCGGCTTTATCGCTCCCTGGGTCGGTCTCTTGAGGGCGCGGCAGTAGCGATAGTTGGGCCTGAAATTGTCGCAGGCGCTGGCCCAGTTCGGGGTCTCGAATATGTTTCCCCACGTACTCCATCACCAAGCTTTGAAACGCATTATAGACGCTATTGTTGTTGGCCTTGTACCTATCCACTTTCGCTTCCAAACCTTTGATGGTATCGTCCTTACGCTCGCGATATGCCCTCTGCGCCTTGCGGATCTGCTCTTTCCGCCGCTAGCCCGCTGTTAGCTGCGTCCCCTATACAAACTCCGTTAATGCCGCGGGCCAGAACCTGGCCAGGGTTGGTGAATGGTGATTGGTGAGTTGGTGAAGCTCGCCGTGATGTTGTTATCACAAGACGATCCAGAATGGTCATCGACACAGCGAAGAAAGGGATAGAGAGCTAAAACAGATTTGCGGGCATACCTCTTTCATGTCTTGATTATCGCTGGTCTCCAGCCGAGGCCGACCTCTGGCTCTTTTCACCTCCTCGACGGGCTCGGCCTGCTCATTCGGCGCTGCCTTTCTCCCACGCTTTTTGGGATTCGGGGCAGCGGGAGGCCTAGCCAGCCTCCGCTTGGCCAAATACCCGCCATCATCGTACTGCTCGGCATCTAGAACCTCCAACGGCCCTCTGATAAAACGCATGTTCGGATCGTACGGCTCGACACTAGTTTCTGAGGCCTGTGCAGTCCCGGAAAGATGGTCTCCTTGCCTCGCCGACGTCTCCAGTCCAGGATTCCAGTTGAGTTTCTGAGAAACAACTGTCGTTGCTGCCGAGCTGTCGTCTTGAGTCGGTGGGGCCGGAGTGACTAGCGTAGCAGCAGAGGGGACAGCAGCGAATGGAGTCTCAAGGTTGGTGTAAGTGGAGATCGAGGTAGTAGGAAATGTAGGGGGCGGAGGAGGATGTGGGTTATTGGTGCAGCTGGCCAAAGGCGGAACTTGACCAAAGTGGTGATTATTATCGTGTGGCGGATAAGAACCGTGAGGAAGGGGAATTTGAGGATGAGAATGACATTGCGGGAGAGAATCGGGGTGAAGGAGAGGGAGAGGGTGAGGGTGTGTGTACGATGAATAAGAGTGTTGAGGTTGATTAATAATGGACCCTGGATCGACGGGGTTATCTGCCGGGGTCGACATAGTCAGACGGCTTAGAACCGGCGGATACCCAGAACGGAACCCAAGATAGTATTACACTACTACCCATTTCCCATTCCCCATAATTGCCATTCGTAATCAACCGTGGCCGTGGCCGGTCGCGCAGATGGCGAGACAGAGCCACCGGTACCGATTCCTCCGATTCTGACACGGCGTGGTATTCGTGTCCGTGCAACAACTCCCACACATAGAGCCCTGCCACGGGCTGTAATACTGTGTAAGTGCACACAGCGTTGTATCGTTGTAGGTATACGCTGGCAGGCCAGGAGCGCACAACACAGGCCGTGTTTCCACACACCACACACTACAGGGCAAACAATGCTATGCCCGGGACCAAATGACTCGGTGACGTGAGCTGCAGAACAGTGTCCGTGTCCGGTGCCTATCTCAGCGTATGGTATCTCGGTATGGATCGTTTGGGGTATCGTGTACCGTAGTGGTAATAAGGTACGTTATGGTGCAGCTACGGTATCTCAGCGTAATCCACCGCTGTACTCACGCTACACTACTCCGTACACACTAGAACAGACCACTAGGAGACCACGAACACATAGAATTAGGACCCAGAGAGGATCTGTAGGGCTGCTAGACTGCTGGGTTGCTGGATCCCGAACGGGCGGCGTGTGGGTTCCGGCGCAAATCCCGTCCACGCGGCAAAGGAAGCCTGGGCAGTTGTGGCCTGGATTCTGGCCTGTAGGGGCAGACTTGCGATGGAGGATGAGAGTGGTCGAGAATGGGATTTAATGTGATTAGTGAACATTTGCGTTGGGAAGTACGAAGTAAACTTGGCCCGAAAAAAAGACTGGGGGGGGGGGCTGCAAGATTGATAATCCAGCAGTCACACAGACTGACCAGCACACTGCGCCTGACCGCAATATTTATTGTTGTGTCGTGCTTGCCGTCAGAAGCTTGGTCCTCGACCGTCGGTGCGGATTTTCTCGTTCCCGTGCATTGCCGCATTGCTTTTCCCTCTTCGTCTCATATGAGCCTCTACGAACTGTTCTCTTATTTTTTCTTTTTCTTGCCTTCTCGTAACATCCATGACACGCTCATGGTGCGATGCAAAGGACAGTGTTAGTGAGTGAATCATGCACTATACTGCCTACCAGGGCGCCGGATTACGCTAATGTAGACTACACTAAGGTGGGCTTAGTGTAAGTGGCCCCGAGGAGTTCCCCGATCCAACCGATCCTCACTAACCTAGCGAACCCAACAATTGATGCAGTATTAGTGTAGAGATGCTCAGCATCGATCGAATTAACTGCCTATCTGCTTACTGAATTACTTCACTTCCTCAGTTCTATCTACTTATTGTTTCTATGCGTGTTTGTAAAGAAGTAAAATTACATCTTACATAAATTGTAAGTATTTCAATACCGCAGGCCAAGATTTAATCGAGCTTAGCTCTATCTTCAAGCGTTGCCATGTGTTAGTGCCTAGCCGAGAAGCTACAATATTGGAAGTATGCTGTGAGCCTAGCATTCTGGCCCAGGCAACAGCCATCGCTTGCTGTATTATCTGCTTTACCGTACTCCGTGCATACGTCGAAGAACAAGTTGGGCTGCCTCGCCATGCATCACCACCGCATAATTAGCACTACCACATAGGTTAGCTAGCTGACCGCCAATGCTATCCCAACAACACCATTGGTGTAGTACGGTAATGCAAGCACGAGTCTACTAATATCCATTCGTGTATGGACACAAGAACGAAGCCGTCGCGTGTAGCATGGTGGCGAGTGCGCGTCTCAGCCTGGATCATCTTGAGACATGATTATTGATTACCTATTTTCGAAGGCACTAACGTATTTGCTATCTAATTGTTATTGATATCGATTACTCGGTCGAGAGATGTATTGTATTGCTCTACTGATACTTCGATGCTCTGTTTCCGGGGTCGATGAAAGGCATCATGGATTCTCAATCTGGGGGAGTAGCCGTCACGCCTAAAATACTGGAGCTGACGCGAATACCCGAACATCAGTACATACTTAGCGAAGCCCCGCTGACAACAGTACCTACTGCTACTACGACGATGGCGGCAACTCGTGCTCAATTACCGCCCAAGATCATGAGGCCCTGTCACATATTCCAATTGACGAGATGTACTTCGAATTTCTTCCAAATCTACCAGGTAAACTCATAACTCGAGAAAGGAAAGAACAGGAAATGCTACAATTATAACAGTCTATCAAATGGTGCGGCTGAATGTTGCTGACCTCCCCGGAGTCCGACTCCATAGCTGAGACTCAGTTGGCCTCTGCAGACCTCAAAACAACGTCCAAGAACAAGCAAGCAAACTGCGACGGGCTCTACTATGTCTTTCCAAGTCTCCTTGTACAGATCTAACCAGCCGACGTTTCCCGGAGTGCGGTTCTTCCTCTTGCAGCAAACTAGCTTGCCGTATCGGTACTTGCCACTAAAGGGGGATGGGATCCGACTCATTGAGCTGCACCCTGAATGCGACGGCCGCGATCTTTCAGTCACTTTCATATATACCAGCGTCAGAGAAGCGGCCGGGACGTACGAAGCCCTGAGCTATACATGGGGAAGCGCGGCAGAGTTGCACGTATTGCTCTGCGATGACAGTCACCTCAAAATCACGAAGAGTTTGCAATCAGCATTATCTGACCTACGCCTCGAGTCAGCACGACGGAGGCTATGGGTTGACGCCATATGTACCAATCAGCGCGATCTCGTAGAGCGAGGTAGCCAAGTCATCCTAATGGATCAAATCTACAGAAATGCGAGCAAGACCATCGTCCATCTTGGCGAGAAGAGTGCAGACAGCGAACTAGCAGCCCGATACCTAGAAAATCACATGTGGCGTGTGCGAGGAGCTATTGCGAATTTCATCAATCGTGGGGGAATCGCTCAAGACACAGCCGAAATGATGCAGATCTGTATCAAGTCTCTGGGTACTAGTCAAGCAAAGCTCTTTGAGGACTTCGATCAACGTGCCGTCCAGACGGCGTTGATGAACTTACTCTCCCGGCCATGGTTTCGGCGCGCCTGGGTCATTCAGGAGTTCGTCGTATCTCCTAATGTTGATATGTATTGCGGCAAGACTATGTGCGAATGGGGAAGCTTCTCTATGATGTTCTACTATTCTTTCGTGGAAGCCAAAGTGAGCTGGGATCACATTATCTCTGCAAAGCAGAAGATAGACTTCTTCGTGGCTTGACGCAGATCATGCAGATGCACGAGCTTCGGAACAATTATCACAGCAAGGACGAAAATCGCCCGCAATACAAGAATTTGCCTTCACTACTTTCACGGTGCCGGACCGCGGAGGCGACTCTCTCTATAGATAAAATTTTCGCGCTCCTCAATTTGTGTGTCAGCTCTCATAAGCCCGAGCCTGTGTATTTGAAGTCGAAAGCAGAAGTCTACCGCGATTTCGCTGAGTCCGCCATCAAAGATGGCGACGGCAAGACCATCCTGACCGAGGCAGCTCTCACTAATCGAGCGGACTCGGCCCTGCCGTCTTGGGTACCGGACTGGTCAGAGACGCCCTCGCGGATCTGCCTCAGTCAGGTTGTGATTGCATCCGATGGGTTATTCTTCGATGCCAGCGGCTCTCGAAAAACCGCCGGCGAGCGTCTCAAGCCGTCGTTTCACGTCGATGGCAATGTTCTCTTCGTGAAAGGAGTGTTTATAGGAGGCATCGCGGTTGGTCACGATCGGCCGATTCCAGGGATGACCGCAGACGAAGCGCCCAATCTTAACAACCTACTCACAATACTCTCCTACATCAAATGGTTCCTAGACATGGAAGGTGATTATCCTACTGGCGAGGATAAGGCAGAAGTGGTAAGTATACTACTGGAAGCCGACCAACGGAAGGGGCCGACGAACATCACTTCGTTTTGGGAAAACACCCACTCGCGAGATCTCCTATTCGAGCCAGAGCTAGCTTCGACCGGCGCTGGCGCCGAGCCGGTGCCCGAATCAATGCGGAAACGCCGTGTTGAGGACCCCCAGGGCTACGCAAACATCAGCCGAGCAGTAGCCGGTCGACGCTTCGCCATTACGGAACACTCATATATAGGCCTTGTGCCGGACAAGGCCACAGATGGGGACAAGTTATGCATCATACAGGGATGCAATGTGCCCTTTGTACTGAGGCAGGTGGGCGACTGCTACAGCTTGATAGGAGATGCGTATATTCATGGGATCATGATGGGAGAGTTCTTTGAGCTCAATCCGGAGATGAATGATGCTATGATAGAAATTCCGATTTGTTAAGCGTTCAACTTGCTATTTACATATCACATGATACCCAGAAGAAGCCGCCTCGGGCATCGTATCTATGGCGTAAGTAGCTGAGTTAAGTTTTTCGTCGGTCATATGAGACATGCGAGCTGAGCTATTCTATTAGCCCCTAATCAAGGGGCATGCTTAATCAAGGGGGCTTATGTGCCCGAACTCTATACTTGTGAACACTTTAGCTCAGATTCATATCAGTAGATGGCCAAACATCCCACTTCCATGCCTCTCTTGACTCGACATCTGGGGATGTATGGGGGAGCTGGAACGCCGCATGGTCATTGGCTGCTCTATACCATCGTGATTCTGCGTCTTACGTAGCTCAAGAATCATTGTCCGCAGCGTGGAGTCAAAGATGATTATCTATTGCTGCTTTTTCAAGACGTATCTCGGCAATGATCTCTTGAGTCTTGAGAGACCGCGTCTTCGAAGTAGGCAAATACATGTGTGTTCAGCGTGAATTCTTTCATCCTCAGGTATTCATCGATGATAGTCACGGTATGGCTTCCCCATTAACATTCGTTCGATCGAGACTACCTAGGTGCAGATTTAATATGCATATAAGGGTTCCTTTAGCGGTGTCTTAGGGATCGAGAAATTGCATATCGGAAATTACATACCTTCCATTGGGATTGCTGTATGTATTTACTATGTATGCCTCAAAGCAGTCATCAATTATGTCTGAGCTGTAGCCGTTGGGGACTATCAACACCTAACACGGACCTAAACCGAAGGAATAACTACCTAATTGCTCATTCGCCCTTTTAGAGACAACCGCAGTCAACTTCTCAGCTATTATTTTCTTGAATTTTAATACTAAACTCGGCAGCGTTCTAGAACTCATCTACACTCGGCAGTGCGTTTTATTATACCTTTTTCTTTTCTTCCGCTCTCCGTTTTTAGGGTTAGGGTTAGGGTTAGGGTTAGGGTTAGGGTTAGGGTTAGGGTTAGGGTTAGGGTTAGGGTTAGGGTTAGGGTTAGGGTTAGGGTT